>CM068584.1:21021899-21104399 GCA_035048485.1 Pteria penguin
GGCGGAAGTCTTCGGGAATCTTGCTAGATATCTTTTTACATACAATTAACAGAAGAAATAGGATCTGTGTATCCCGGAAAAATCATGAGACTGTCTGAATTTGGGGACATTGCTTCTTTGTATACTTCATTCACTTTGCTTAGATTGAAAAGCTGAATATTAACCAGAGGGCGCTCTCAAGTTCGAAATGTGTACCCAGCCGTAGGTTTACTAAGTGTATTTAAATGTACCATTAAAATTTTGTATTAGAAAACAAAACTTAATATGAGAAATTGTATAGAGCATTTTAATAAACATACTGAAGTAGGTTTATTTATCTAGTAAGTTGATGACATTTTTTTTCCACAAACTGAATAAGTGAACCAAACTTTGAAATTCATGTGCAAATACGGTTTTGCGTATCCATGATTCTTTACCACTTGTCAAAACAAGAAATGATTTCATTGAATACTTTGCGCAGTGGTCTATAAATATGAAAAAGTAACAGTGCCTTTGGATAAATGAGAGGAAACAAAAAGATGAAATGTGACGAGATGAAGTCATTTCATACAAAATGTAATTATTTGAAACGGAAGGAAACGTGATGAAATGTCAGATGAGTTGATTTGATATACATGTACATTGTATATGAAATAAAATCGATACAATATTTCGTAATTAAAAAACAGACGTATTGTTCAAATTCTGGGTTTTTTTTCAAAGTGCATCTAAAACTAAAGAATTTCCTTTAATTTCCAGTATTTGATGAAAGACTTGATGAAAATTCAAGAATTTATTAAAATTTTGTGCTAAACGGGAACTAACTGAAACTAAAGTTTACAAGATGGTTTTGACAGATGGGTAACTCCAGGGAATATAGTAGTCTACTATTAACACCTATTGGCTGGTACATGGAAGTCACCCATTGGTAATTCACACATTATGATAGAGCAGATGAATACATGATAAAGTCGTTAAGGTGCCTGTATAGGAGCCTCATTATTAGAGCACCCATATCGTGGGCAAAAGGTACTCGGTTTGAATCCAGACTATGCTACACCGTCCCTGTCGTTCTCAATTGGAAGATGTTGCTTGAAATGTAATTTTGGCCCATTTTCTAATATTTAAAATTGCCATTAAAGGATTGAACATCCCTACCTTTTCATAGTAAGTCCTTGACACCCCAACCCCTCTGTATGTATGTATATAAATAATCAGCCTGCAGTCATTGGGTAACTATTTGTCATCATATCTTTGACGGCAGTTTGCAAAATGATTTTCTCATTACCAAAACTGGGCATTTTTCACTTACATCGAGGTTTGAAGGTATGGAGGGAACTCGACTTAGGTTCGAATACCGGTCAATGCAAATAGAAAAATAGAAAAGTTTCCCATTGTACTTTTCAAAGACAGATGGTGTATTCTGGTGTACCAGAATTGTATAGAGTGCTTCGTATTTTCAAAAGAAAAATATATTCTATTAAAGTCAATGCATTTTTTTCCTGAAAATAAACACTTTAGTAAATATTTCCAGGAAGATGGATTGTGGAAAGCCCACTCTACAATGTATGTACGTCTGTAAGTATGTATACAAATGTACCTAGAAATAACGATTTGGTCCTTCTGAACAGTCCTCCGTGAACAACGGGTACATAAATATTGGTCTCATGTCACGTTTGTTCAAAATCTCGTTGAAACAAGTTGAACATGTAATTTTTTCCTTTTAATACCACAACGATCAAAAAAGGGAGGGGTCTCAGTATGCCGCTAATTAAATGATGTGTTCAGGTTCAGGTTTTAAATGTGTGTCCTTTGGTTGTGCTGCTTTTGTGGTGAGTGGGAAGGTGGGCGCCCGTAAACCGGTTAACCAAAACAATGGAATGACGTATTTTACTTCAAATGACCGTCCTAAGTCGGTATCGTAACCGCAGCACAGTCGAATATTTTTGTAATGTCGTTTTTCAGTGTATATTCTATTATTATCATGTTTTGTGTGCATGTCCTTGGTGATTTTTGTCATACAGCTTTGTCAGATGACTTTTCTCTCTTATATGACAACACAAATCCAATAAAAAACAAAAATAAATACATAAATACATAAATACATGTAAATAAAAAAAATACAACACCCCAACTTATACCAGTATTAAATTATTCTCTATACACAAACACAAATCCAATACCAGATTTATCAAAATTCGGATTGTTTGACAAAAATTAAAGTTAGAATTGGAGTTATCTTTTGCCTCGTATATACGGCAGTCATGTGTGGTAACAGTCTACTGAATCAAACTATATAATGCTGAATTCAAAATGTCACTAACATACCTTCGAAACATTATTCCTAAGTCTACATTATTCTTACAAGTATCAAGGAGGATTTGGATAATTAAAAGACGCATTCGTGTAACGCAGTGCCTGTAGATCTTGGGTACATGACGCTCTATAAATCTGTTATTAACATCAAATGCTCCTAATAAAGCAAATACTACATAAACATTATTTAGCCCTTAGCCATTTGCTAATAACAATGAACTTACAATGCATAGAGCGTCAGATAGCTGTGGAATAAATTAATATTACAGTATGTCGGGTCCATGATATGTGCTATGCGAAGTAAAAAGGAAAGGGGATTGTCAGATTTATTTTACCAACTTTCTTTGTCTTCCATTTCTGTCGATTTTTTAATATGTTACCTGACACAGAAATCATCGACATAGAATCTTTCCCAATATCCGTCCATTTTTCTCTAATGTCAAACTACTTAGCACAACATTTTATGTTATTGACATCATTTTAAGGTCAGACAAATCGAACGTTTGATTACCACGTCATAAACATAACACCCTAAATCTCTTTAAATGTCACTTCCGTTATTGAAATGTAAGGTCGATGTACTAGGTTAAGGTTTAGCAGAATTTCCTACAAGCTGACTGAACTAATTGGCATATTTTCAGTGTAACTTGCTGTAAGGAAGGAAGATAAATCTGCTCAAGATGAACCCTACAACAAGTACATTTGTATTTTAAGTTTTTACTTAAACTAAGGCGGCTTACAACACTGCCCCCCCCTTTTTTTTCATAAAATCAGTACTACAGCCTAAATGCATTTCATTTTATAATTTACAGATCACAGTTCCTTTTAATATTGGAAAGCTTCGTTGTGGTAGTGCGTTTTATTCGGAAGAAATGAGCAGAAGTACGAAAGACAATGAACAAAAGGGGTCCCAGTATGCCGCTAGTTGAATGTTGTGTTCAGGTTCTCTTATATAACAACACAAATCCCATAAAATATACAACACCCCAACTTATACCAATATTAAATTATCTACCGCACACAAACACAAATCCAATACCCGATTTATCATACATTTGGCAGAAATTAAGATAAGAAATGGTGTTCTTGGATGATATATTTCTTGCTTCGTATATACGACAGCTGAGCGTAGTTACAGTCTACTGAATCAAACTAAATAAAGCTGAATGTCAAAATGTCACAAACATAGCCTGACACGTTGTCCCTAAGTCTACATTATTCTTACCTGTAAAGATTACAGGTACATGAAGCTCTATTCGTAAGTCCGTTGTTAACATCAAATGCCCCTATCAAGGCAAATACTAAAGCAATAGATTATTTTGCCCTTATTGAGGTATTTGATTTCATCAATGAACTTTAATATAGAGCGTCAGTGTAGCAGTGGAATATATATTTATATGGGCTATACGGAAGAAAAGGAAAAGGGGATTGTCAGTTGCGTTTTACCTACTTTCTTTGTCTTCCATTTCTGTCGATTCTGAATAGGTTATGTACTTACGTCTGTCATAGAGATCACCGACATAGATTCTTTTTCAATATCCATTCATTTTTCTCTAATGTCAGACTGCTTAGCACAACATTTGATTGTATTGACGTCATTTATGTTCGGACAAATCGCACGTTTGATTATGACGTCAAAGACAGAACAACCCAAACCCCGCTATATGTCACTACCGTTATTGAAATGTAGGTCGATGTACTAGGTTAAGGTCTAGCAGAATTTTCCACAAGTTGACTGAACTAATTGGCATATTTTCAGTGTAACCTGCTATAAAGAATGGGAGATCAGATCACAGGGTTTTCGGCTCGTTGCGCCCCCCCCCTTTCAATTATATCAATATGATAATATTATATTGGTATAATTGAGAGGGGGACCAACGAGCCGAAAGTCCTGTGATCAGATCAATCTATTCGCGATCTAATTTTTAACGCCCCAGTTCAAAGTATCAAGTTATGTCTACAACATGTACCATGTCAAATTTATGTTGTAAGCTTATACATGTGTACTTAAAACTAAGACAGTTAACAGCACTGCCTTGTTTTCATCAAAGCAGTACTATAAGTGAAATGCATTTCGTTTTATAACCTACAAAATCAGAGATCCTTTTAATATTGAAAAGCTTCTATGTGATAATGCGTAGAGTTCAAGAGAAAAGACCAAAACTTATTACGTATCCAAAATTCATGGATACAAAAAAAAAAAAACCCGAAAAACAAAATAAAAAAAAAAAAAAAAGAAATACCACCCCCCCCAAAAAAATAAAATAAAAATAAAAAAAAAATGAAAAATTCAAAAAGTCTCCCAATTACTTTTTTCTACTCTTTCATTCTTTCTCACTCTCATATATCGATTTATATGTACATATCTGTGCATTAGTATATTCAGTTACGGGGATATATAAATGTTTGATTTGTAAGAAAATATATATTTATATGTGCAATATAAGGCTTTGACACTGAGTGATGAGTCACATGCACTTATTCATTCTGTTGTATAGGCGCAGATCCAGAAATGATATCGAGATGAAATCTACTCCCAATGAGTTTCCCGAGAAGGGGTCCATCCATGTTTTTGTGTGTAAAATTACTTATTTTACATCGAAAATATCAAGAAAAGTAATTTTCGCGGAATCTCAGGTTGGGTTCAGACCCCCGGATACATGCACGTATCAACCTGTACAGATATATTATTACTTTTAATTTACATTGTTAGGAAAGGTATTAAAATTACTCTAAAAATGGATTCTATTTTACATAAAATGATATATGAAATGTCATGGCATGTATACGCTGATCTAGAGAGGTTAAAATTACTTTCTTGTTATTTTTGTATGCTAAATAACAAAAAGTCTTGGATGTAGTGCTACGGGAATGGCTGCAACCCCTTAACCCCCCCCCCCCCCCCTAAAAAAAACACAACCTTATGGTAGCAATTTTTGCGCTCTTTCAGGTGAAAAAAAAAATGTCTCATGAAAATTTCCATTGCAAAAGTGGTATATTGGGGGAAACGTGTTTTATACAAAAATCGTTGGTTATTTAGAAACAAAGTTAGTTAATAATTTCCTCAAATTTTATAAATTTGGTAAAAGAAATCAACTTTTTAGCCCCAAAACACCCATTTTAATAGGAATTGAAATTTGAAACTTATTTCATTCGAAAGAGCATTAAAAATGCTACATATTCACATGATTTTATATTTGATATCTACGTATATATGTCTTTGAAAAAATGCTACAATGAGGTTGGTTTTGGAGGATCAAGGGGGTGGGGTGAAGCCAACTCCATGATTTATCCGGACTAAAAAACATTTGCTGTGGACCCCTCTTGGAAAATTCGTCGAAGGTGGACCGGCCCCATCTGGACAAAATTTTGGTTACACGAGAACTGCGGATAAAATGTTTGATTAACAAGGAACCCTATTTCTTATGTCCACTACTTTCATCGACTAACATTTCATTTTCTATAAATATTCCAAGCAAGCCATTTTTCCTAACTACGAATAATTCAGTAATGTACAATTATGTCAATTACAATGTACATACATGTGTCATTTGAAAATGTGATTTCATCGAGGGTCTTTTAGTCCGGTTTGGATCCGGATTTTAAATTTCAAGATGGCAGCTTCCATAGAAATGAAAAAGCTACTTGCGAAAAAAGACGAAGTTGAAGCGGAAATCAAAGCTTTGTTCGAAGTTCTTGATTCGGTAACAGTCTAATAAATATACATTTTAAAATATCAAGAACATTAATCATTATGTACAACTTATATATGTATATTTTGCCAAAATACTAGACTACTTATCGTATTAGGCGTTGACAGAAATGCCAGTTACTTACTGAGTTAGATTTAGGTTTAGGTACAAAAGAGTGTTTGTAGATTTCAGTTGAGCATGACATAAGCTTTACAGCTTTTGAGTGCAAATGTGTTTGATTTCTTATATTATTATGAATATGATGTATATGTAATGAGTTCACGGGGACTGCAAGTCCAATAAACATGACCATGCTGACCAAATGGCAAGTAAATAAGGGGTGAAACGAAACACCGAAACGGCACCTAAACACAGAAACGGCAGGGTAAACACCGAAACGGCACTTATATACTCATTATAATAACGAATTTGCCCATTTCCATAATATATATGCTAAACAACATTGGGAATGCTGATTTTTTTTTTAAATTTTGACTTCGAAATAAAAAGTTTGATATTCCGAATTTCCTCTGATTGATATTCAATAAACTGCTTAAAGTTATTCGGACAACTCTGAATTACAGCAAGTTCAGGATTCTGGCATATTTATCATTGTTGAGTATTCAGAATTAGTTTCGTATCATTTGATCACAGTCATCTGCCTACTTGTCGCAAGGATGCATACATCAGTCTTCCTAACTATGACTGCAACCGTCATAAGTATAACACCGTTGTACACGCATATTGCTACCATTTGTGACAAATAAATAAAGATAAGCTATTTTTACACACTATTTTTCTTTGTTTCTTGTAATAATAAGAATAATGAATATATACTGGCTAAAAACTCTTCATGACATGAAGACGGCCATTTTCACAGCCTGAATTAGCATGGAAAAGAAAGTGCAATAACTATGTCAATATGCATCAAATCATAATATAACTTCGTCATTGAATGTATAATATATATATCTATCATTAAAAAGTTGTCTTTTGTTTCTTTGATCAATATTAAGTGCCGTTTCGGTGTTTACCCTGCCGTTTCTGTGTTTAGGGTGCCGTTTCGGTGTTTCGATTCACAGGTAAATAAGAGGGATGGAGTCTTGCATTGCAGGACTAGAGGACTGCCACCAGGTCATTAAGGATCTTGAAGAACATTAGTAAGTAAATACAGTCCTAACATACTATTATGTTACATGAAGTTTGCTTTTCTTGCATGCTCAGTACTGCTGAGCACACATATTTGCGTTAACGCAAACAATGTGTGATTGATATGTGAACATAATTTCGAGATCACATTAACATGCTTGACTGTCATATGAATGCACTTGACAGCCATGTTTGCTTGCTTACAACTTAAAACTTATATTAAGCTGGCGTGGCCTAGTGGTATCGCGTCGGACTCCTGATCGGGAGGCCGGGGTTCGAGTCCCGCTCTGGTCATGTCGGTGTCATGTCTTTCGGATGAGACAGTAAAAACCGAGGCCCCGTGTAGTAGTATGCATGGCATGTTAAAGATCCCTGAACTGCTTCGGGTGGGTCCGTTGCAAAGGTCAAAATTTGTATGCCCCGCATCAGGCAGATGCCGTCACCATATACGTGAAATATTCGTGGTTTGACGTGAAACAAAAATCAATCAATCAATCAATAAAACTTATATTCACAAGTACATGTACATATTGAAGGATTTGAGGGAGGATAGCAATAAACAATGTATATCTAAATATAAGAGCATATAAATGTGTAAATAGAATTATTTAGAATTAAAAGAAAATAATAATAATGATAATAATTATAATATTCATAGATAATAAGAAATACAGTTGAAACTGGTTATGTCGAATTCGATGGGACCAGATTAAATATTTCGACTTATCCGGAATACGAGATAAACATCAGCTGTTTATGTAACCATTTTCAATCATTTCTTATTAACATATGAATATACATGCTTTGTTTTACCCAATATTCTATATTTTAGTCCGTGTAATGCATCTTTCTACCGACTAAATTATAACTACTTACTGCTATCTGTCAACTTAATGACAAGCTGATAAATGAAAAAAAAATCTTAAATCGTATTTTCAACTCTTTATATTTTTATTTTATTTGATATATCACAGGCTGCGAAAATGATACTGGCCTATAATCTGCCCTAAATGTATGTTTTTACAAGTGAGATTAGCATATTTTAAAATAACAAGTGCCGATGTAATCCAATTACCTAATCATCGTCGATCAGCTGAAATGGCTTCACGGTCAAACAATCAGCCATTACCATACACCCCCCTGGAATAATTGGCTGTTCGCATTTCTTCTACTTTTACTGCTGTGTTTATCAATTTATTTTGTACAAACATTGACACTTTGAGATAATGAGTGTAAAATATGTAGAAAATGGAGTTTTGGGACTGTAAAATGCCTTTGACTTAAGGGAATTTAGACTTAATCGACTTTGACTTAACTGAAGTAAATTAAAGAAAAAAATTTGGGACTTGAACTTGACTTTGAGATAAAAGGAATTTCGACGGAAGCAACTCGGAGATAACGAGAGTCAACTGTAGATAAATATAAAAAACAATAATAATACATACATAAATAAATACATGAATAAATTCATTGAAACTAAACAGATATCAATAAAATAGAATTAAAAAAGAAATTATGGTAGCTTCTTTAAAGAGTAAACTGAAGAAGTTTTACATACCGGGTAAATACCTTTTACTTGTTTACGCATTTATTTCCTTTGTTATATTACATATGAAACCCTTAAATTAATATGGGGTGTCATTTCAACATTACATTTAATTCGCCAGTATATGACAACATTCTCAGTGATTTAATTAAATCCATTTATCTCTCTCCGTTCCACGAATAAGAAGTAAGAATAAGAAATGTAGGCATATGAAATGCGACTGGACTGAGTGCATGCAAGAATAAATCACATTAATGCGAATTTCCTCCTGCGTTATCGTGAAGACCGCACGCATGTCCAGTCAAGCAGTACTGGCATGTGTGCAAAAACAGTCCTCGTGGCAGCTTTTCGTATTAACATGTATGTTATGTTAGGACTGAACCAATCTATAAGAAAATTTTATTTAGAGTGGGCACAAATGTACAACAAAACAAGTAATATGAGTGCTGTAGAGCTCTTACAACCGACTATAGCAGATCATGCATAAAAACAATATCACAGGCATGCACATAGAAAATAGCACTAGTATGAAATTAAGTAAGATAAAAAGGAGATGATAGCCTAAAGGAACTTATAATCTAAGCTAAGCTTTAAATGAAACAAGCACTAGGCTAAGCGTAGCAATTTAGAAAACAAGCCAAAAACATGAAAGCTTAAGCAGGACTTCAGCCGAAAGCAAACAGACATCTTTATGTTATGCAACCTCCTCTAATGGAGATGATAACTCAAAGGAATTAATGATTTAAGCTAAAGTCACTGCTCCTTCCTTCCCTCCACTAACGGTTTCCTTTATAACTGTTTAATCAAGTCTGTGGCACTGCTCCTTGGACTGTTGTAGCTCATTATGAAGCGGGCTGCTCTTCTCTGTATGCCTTCTATCTTATCTATATTTTGGGTTTGAATTCCTCCCATATTGGTCCAGTGACAGTTCCTAGATGATTTTGAGATTTTTTTTTTTTTGAGATTTTATAACATTGTTATAGTAGACCAAATTACATGAAGTATGGTACAGTACTTGATATATATAGATTGATTGATTGATTGATTGATTTTTGTTTTACGTCACACCACGAATATTTCACGTATATGGTGACGGCATCTGCCTGATGCGGGGCATACAAATTTTGACCTTTGCAACGGACCCACCCGAAGCAGTGAGGGATCTTTAACGTGCCATGCATACCACGGCACGGGGCCTCGGTTTTTACTGTCTCATCCGAAAGACATGACACCGGCATGACCAGAGCGGAACTTGAACCCCGGCTTCCCGATCAGGAGTCTGACGCGATACCACTAGGCCACGCCGGCTTTGATATATATAGAAGAATGTTAAACTTACAACAAAACCCATGCATTAACCAAACAAAAGCACCTTTCCTCTACATGTGAATATTGTTATTCTCCTTTAAATATCATTCATTTTATATTAAAGTTTTGGATGATTTCTTGTCCATAATGCTCAAATAATCAAAATGTCTGGGAACTGCTAAAGTACCAGTAGAAGGAATCAATGGGAATTCAAAAAAAAAAGAACCTTTCATTTTTCAACTCACAATGCTTTTTGTCCTATAGAAAGTCTGACATAAGTATATTATGTAGCTTGTAATTTTCAAATTTCTTTCCCTGAATTTCCTCTTATTTCATTCAAATTGGAATTTGCAATAGTCTAGAATTGGAAATTATGGAAAAATCCCACTAAATTTTGTTTAAAAAAGCTTGCTACTATCTTGGAATCCAATGTTTTGATATAGAAACATCATGGTTTGGATGTAAACAAGTGAGTAACAAATCCTAGCAAAATCCAGCTAAAGTATGTTTAAAATAGCTTGCTATTACCCCAGAATCAATTGCTTTTATATAGAAGCATTATGATTTGGATGTAAACATGTGAATGACAAAGCAATTTTTATACACTTGTCATAGACAGACATATTAATTATGGCATTGTATAAAAAGTAAAGGAACACAAACAAGTCCCTTTGGAGGACTTCTTCTATTCTTTATGGTGTTGTAGTTTGTTGACACAATACAGACCATACTGTTTAGGCTGGGACTTTCAAACTTGGTACACTTATTCCTTATGGTATGAGGACGAACCCAATTGATTTTTATTATCGAGGTCAAAGGTCAAGGTAATTTTGTTAAAGCTGTAAACAAGGTACAGACCAAACTGTTTATGCTACAACTTTTAGACTTTGCACAATTATTTCTTATGACTAGAGGATGAACACTTTTGATTTTAAAGGTCACATTTGCAAGGTCAAGGTCACTATGCTTATATAGGTTAGATTCTTGTACTGGCCATAACTTTTTACACTGCACATGGATTTGAATAATATTTTACAGAATTGTTGGCCATGACTAAGGGTGTGTTATGACTTTGACTCAAAGGTCATATCTGCAAGGTCAAGGTCACACTGCATATGATGGGTAAATCTTTGTCTGGGCTATAGCTCTTTACCCCTAACATTGATTTGAATAATATCTCACAGAATTGTTGCCCAGGAACCAAGGGTGTGTCTTGATCTTGAACCAAGGCTATATCTGCAAGGTCAGGGTCACACTGCATATGATGGGTAAATTTTTGTATGAGCCATTACTTTTTACACCTTGCATAGATTTGAATAATATTTCACATAATACTTGCACAGGACCCAAGGGTGTATCTTGAACCAAGGCTATATGCAAGGTCAGGGTCACACTGCATATGATGGGTAAATCTTTCTCTAGGCCATAACTCTTTACCCCTTGCATAGATTTGAGTAATATTTCACATAATTCTTGCCCAGGACCCAAGGGTGTCTCTTGACCTTGAACCATGGTTATATATTCAAGGTCGAGGTTATACTGCATATGATGGGTAAATCTTTGTCAGGTTCTTAACTTTTTACCCATTGCATGGATTTGAATAATATTTCACAGAATTGTTGGCAAAAGGAGAAATATTTCCATACTTTCAAATTTCATCCCTACAGTGAAAGCAGTGGGTGTATTGTGCCACACTAGGTATTGCTTTTACATGAATTTGGTTCATTACTCTTGATAATGGCAATTGATATTTATAAGCTAAAGAGCCAAGATCAGATACGGTATTTTCCTTTGTTTCTGTCAATTTTTGACTTTCCTCTGAAAAGTTCCTTGTATGGTATTTTGGTGTTAAAAATGCATATATATATATAGAATAAGCGTGGAATAAGGAATGAATGACAATGGCTGATGCCTTTATTAGATATAATGTGCTAACACACATTATATCTAATAAAGGCATCAGGCATTGTTATTCATTCCTGCATGAAAACTCAAAATATGACACTAATATTCTATAAATACATAGACTAATCTAACTGTTAATGCATTGGCACGTTGTCATAGACAGTATTCACAATTTGGTTTTGCATTTCAAAACTAAATTCAATATATTGACAAATCTGAATGTAAGTGCATTTACACATTAACATCAGCAGCATTATGGGAAAGAATTGTCAATGCATTGACATATTGACATAATCAGTATTGACTTATCCAATAATTTGTAACTATCAACACATGTCTCCCATTTGGTACTCCATGGATGTCCAACCGATCATGCGACTGAGAGTCCAAAACATGCAACAAGCAATTTTAAAGTATAACCTCATTTTTTCTGTAGTAATTTTTGATAAGAAAATTCCCAACAAGCAATTATAAAGTATAACCCCTTATTCTAAAGTAATTTTTGACACAAAAATTCTAAGTTTTATGGAACTCATTCCGTAAGCGAGGGCAATGTTATTCCTTGTAATATTTCATGTAAGGGGGATGATACCTTTATATGTACATGGTCACTTGATATAGGAATATATGCATAATTTAATTGTGCATGGATGTCTTTAGTTTATTTTCACTTTGTCATAACTCCAGATTTCATAAATGCCAATGGTGAAATTATGTGCATATGTTTATACTTGTTAGAAACAATTTACTTTTAATACATGTATCCTCACTACAACTTGCATCAACTTTTTAAAGTTTTTCCTCTTGATAGAAAGATAGACATGAATGATGATTAATATAATATGAAACTACATTTTCATTTGTTAGCATTCTTTGTGACACTGTCATGGGATATTATAGTACTGTAGTTGAAGAAATTTCAACGCACAAAATCAGAACCAAAATATGTGACAGAAAAAAGGCAAAATAAGTATAAATGTGTACTTATGTGTGGACGAGTGAAGCACCAAAAGTGATCAAATTATGATTTTGTAGCATTGTGTTCTAAATCTTCACAATATCAAGGTTTGAGATTACAATACACGAAGCACAGTGTAATCTCAAACCTTGACACGGCGAAGGTGCTTAATCTGATGCTTCAGCAGTCTGGAACTGTGACCCAGGTGTGAAGAAAAAGGACACCCCTGTACTCTCATCATGTCCACTTATCAGCTAATCAACATGTCAATGTGGCGATTTGTCTATGATCATCACCAGTCAGTGCAAAATCTACCTTTAAGTCTCTCAAATAGATAAATCAATTTTTTTTAATAGAATCCACAGTTTAGATGTAAGTTATTCCCCCTGTGAATGTATTTTTACTAAGAGAATGTATAGAATCTGCATATTCTGGTTGAGATGTACATGTTTGATCAAATGGTACTAGAAATGTGAATAAATCAATACCCCAGGTAAATCAGGACAACTTTCATTTTCAGGCCATTTACCTGTATGTAATTTGCAAGAAGAAAGATAAGTGGAGAAATGCACGATTAAAATTGTCATACGTGTATAATATTTTGTATAGCATAGGTCCTGTTTTGCTAATTTTCTCTGATGATTGTTTAAATGAGTGATACTTCTGATTTTGTAGTAGTCAGAGTCTTTTGAGTTATTGAAGTTCGATTGCATGTGAGTTTAAGCTTCCTATACAGGTGTATTTAAAACTTTCTATATTAATATAGATGTAGAAAGTTTTAAAATGCTTGTATAGGAAGTTTAAACGCACATACAATTGAACTTCAATAACTCGAAATCCAAAACTCTGACTACTTTTCTATTTTTTTAATCAACTACAAGAAATCTTCATAAATTCTACCCCATCCAAACTTCAAGTAATTTCAATGGTCCTTCACACTTCAAGAAACTCACTCAGATTCAAACATATTTGCAGATCAAAACTATATTTGTCTATTCATGATTGATCACTTTTCTGAAATTCTTTGGTAATGTGAAGGGATTATGAGATACATATAAGATGACATTCATATTTCCGTGTCAGTATTATGATACTATATTCAATAGGTCGATAACATTCTGCTTTTCATGCTGCATTATGGCAGAAAAATTGTTGAAAGCAATGTAAATCCCAAATCAGACAAACCTGTCAGTACATACATGTGTCTACTCCAACGTACACCTACCTCGACTCATTGACATTTTTACATTCTCAGTTGACAACAATAACAACGAGTCGTGGTAGGATTACATTGTATTTAGTCAAAACGGTATAATGAAAAACGTGTGTGAATTTTGCAGCAGAAAGGAATTGGTATGACAGAACCGCTGATAGATACAGAGGGCTACCCTCGAGCTGATATAGACGTCTATACAGTCAGACATACAAGACATAAGATAAACTGTACGTACATGTATTGTCACATTAAAATAGAAATATTCTTTATTCCTCATATCATATCATATTACATTTTCAGTCCATACAAATTGCAAAACAAAGCAACGAGGGGAAATCAATTCTTAACGCAGTGGAAATTCAGACATAATTTCCCTTTTGCTGCTTAATGTCTTTGTGTACAAAGTTTGGTGATATTTGATTCATATTTTTATCAAGGTTATGTGCAGTATTAATCAGTGTATACAGGAATCTCCAAAAAAAAAAAACTAGGAGTATATATTTTTTGCTCTGTTATTTGAAACCATTACAGCTGGTGTGAAAGTGTATCATTTCACCATAAATGATTACAAGTAGTTACCTGTACATTAGGGGCATAATTAAATATACATGTCACAACTAAAATGTAGACTAAGTTGTTGCAGCTTCTACCATATTGGCATTACTTCAGTACATTTTATGCTTTCAAGATAACTCGTTAATGTTTTTGTGCATGCAAGCGAATACAGTAGCTGTGCCACATGCTACTTTACTACTCGTCTGGAAATGGTCATTATAGAACTTCAAAGTTTATCCTAGTCTTTGTTACTGAGATATGCATTAGGTTGGGAGATTTTTATAATGGTCATTATGCTTATGTTCTGGAATAAGTCATTTTCTTTTATGTAAGTAAATAAGTGATTTACTCTTATGTTACTGGGTACAGAATAATACTTCTATATCTTTTTGATGAATTTTATAAGAATTTGATATACCCATGGTACCTCACAGTCAATACTAGAATATGATATGATGTTATGTTATCCAATATGACCATCATGTCACCCTCCTTTAAATCTGTGAAAGGTATCCATTACAGATATCAAGATATTTGTAAGAATTTTGATGAAAAATATAGAGATGACCTACTAATGATACTCAGAAAATGTAACTTAAAAAATGGTGATTATTTCATCAAAACTTCTTTGAATATAGGTCTTAAACTGAACCATGTTGTGCTTCCAAGCCAATGTGAATATAGGTCTTAAACTAAACCATGTTGTGCTTCCAAGCCAATGTGAATATAGGTCTTAAACTGAACCATGTTGTGCTTCCAAGCCAATGTGAATATAGGTCTTAAACTGAACCATGTTGTGCTTCCAAGCCAATGTGAATATACCCTATTGAATGTTATGTTTTATTATTTGAAATATGTTACATATGTAGTAATAGGTTGTCTTGATAGGGAAAGATTGTTTATAGTTATAGATAACATACATATGTGTATATATATTCCCTGTGCCCAGTCTTTTTTTTTTAAACCACTGGTTAACCAGACTGGTTAGAGTTTGGAGGTAATACCCTAAATTTGTATAAATATTTATGTTATATAAATGTACTGCTTATTCATACTGTAAATCAATAAGAAAAAAGAGCAAAACTTAAAGTTATTTCATATCAATGAAGTAAATAATGTGAAGTTTAATCATTGGTGAACATAACCGCTGGTTAGAGTTTTGACTGTTAAAGAGTTTGTGTAATATGTAAGCATAAAAATTAATGTATCTTTAAAAATATGTTTTAAAGGTTTGCAAAATGATCACAAGGATTTGATGAAGCAGATTGAAGAAGAACTATACACAATCCATGCTGAAGCACGTTTGAGAAAAGGGGTGGAAGAGATGGATGTGGATACACACTCTTCCCAGAATGCATCAGTCAAAGAAAGATTATCTGCTTTTGCGACAGTTGATAAAGTTGATGCTGGATCCCCAGCCTCTACATCTGTGAGTACAATGTACATGTATTGTAGATATAATGCCAAAGCAAAAGGATGGAATGTGGTTATTGAATTCAGAATATAGTAGAAAAACTTATTATTCTTTCATGAATGTTTCAGAAATGATCTGCAAAGAGGACCATTTCTTAATTATGTCTTTTTATTATTTATAGCTATTATTCCCCCAACAGTAAAACAGGAGGGTACTATAGGTTTAATCTTCATTTATTTGTCTGTCTGTCCGTTTGTCTGAGACACTTTTCTTTTATTTTGTAATGAAATAGAGAATAAAAGGTAGGTTAGGAAATGTTTTTCTTTTTAAGGATTTTTTTTTTTAAATATTATGATTTACAAAATTCTTACACCACTATTCTTAATGCAAAAATGTATCAAAGCAAGGCAATGAACACAATACATGTCAGAGAACAGGTATTTATATAATGAAGAAAGTGTCTAGGACTTAAGAGCTTCAACTTAAATCAATTGATTTCTCTATATGTACTAAAATCCAATATATATATATATATATATATATATATATATATATAGCTAACAAGGCGCCCTATGTTTAACTTTTATTTGTTCCCACAATGGAGACACAACCTGTGGTACCGAATCACCTAGCTGTCATGCATCCGACCGTCTAACCGACTGAGCTACATATATGAGCTATATGAATATTATTAGTTATATGGTTTGTTACTGACTTACCACAGAACCATATAGGAGGTGAGGCCAAACCTCCTATGGATATTACTGACTCTCTATGGTTCCATGGTAAGTTAATAACAAACCATATAACGAATTTATAGCACTGAGGACCTTTTTATACCCTGTTATGAATGAACAAATGCATGAATATTCTTTCTTTTCTTGTCAATTTCCAATCATGTCATCTGTCCAAACTGAGCCATACTTGTCAAGAAACTAGATCGCCAAGACACTTTCAGTTAACTGAAGTCACACACACTAAGGGAGGTAACTCGAAAATGTTCATTGAACATTGGTGAATGGACTATCTTTTATATATATATAGTTGGCAGTAATGAAAAGGACAGGCGGCGGCAATATTTCCCCCTAAGAAATTTTACTGACCCCCTATAGTCTCATAGGGTGTCACCATGTGACACGTTTTTACCCGATGAAATGCGACAATTTTGTCCGAGGTGCAATAAATATGTATATATTAATATTTTCATTATTTTCATTTATCCTTACAGGGTCTTGAAGTTGGAGATGCAGTCTTAAAGTTTGGTTCTGTCACCCAAGATAACTTCCAGAATATGGGAAATATAGCAACAGTAGTACAGCATAGTAAAGATGTAAATATTGTTTTGTTTGTTCATTGGTTCTTGTTAAAAAGTTTGGTTACCTTTTGCTTCAATATCCTCCAATTATGAGCATTATTAAACACAATATTAAGCACCATATCAACAAACCAAACTTTCTCAAATTTGTATTATGTAGATGATCAAAAAATTTATATTTTAATGAGCTAACAAAGAAAGGCCTCCTCTGATCAACTTATTATGCATGATGTGTTCTACAGAACTATTGAAAATGAAGGATACATCTAAATACATAGGGTTTTTCAACCTGATAAGCCTGACTGTACCTTTACAATGTATACTATGTTATATGATGTACATGTACATTGTACATGTATATATATTGTATTGATAATAAATGAACTGAACTGAATTGGTTTGCAAAAGCACAAAGAATGTGTAATATTACTGCAATTTCATTATTTAATGAAAATAGAACCGGTAAGTTTTCAAGAGTTTCAATGATACACATACATATTAATGTTCAGTGAAATTTAGCATTTTTGTCGAACTGAGTGCCTAAACTCCACTGAACATTTTTTCTTTCTTTTCTTTTTTTTTTTTGTCTTGTTTAATAGTTTGTTTGGTTGGGGCTTTTTGTTTGTTTGTTTGCTTCTTCTTTTTGTTTGTTTTTATTTTTGAGTTTTTTTTTTTTCGTTGGATATGTTTTTGATTTGTTGGATTAATAATTTTTTTGGGGGGGGGGGGGGAGGGTGAAGATAGTTGTTCTATATGGCCACAGTCATGGATTCTATCTAGTATGATTTAACTCATTTTTCAGAAACCTTTAAATATAAGAATACGTCGAGGAGAGCAAGAATTTAATCTAACACTTACCCCAAAATTATGGAGTGGAAAAGGCTTACTAGGGTAAGTAACAGATTATATTCTTTGAATTTGAAAAGACACACATGCTATCCCCCAGATACCTTTAGATTTTTTAAAGTTTATGTTTGCATTGAATTCTTACCTTTGTTCTTTTTTTTTCAGATGCAATATTGTTCCAATAAAGAAAACCTGACTTGTATGAATAATAAGTACCACATTGAAAAACTCTTGTAGGTAGAAACAAAGTGATGGAATAGTCACAGATGATGAAATCGAGTTTTAAATATATATCATTTGTTATTTTCTCACCGAAGGAAAATATCAGAATATTTGAGGAGTTCCCGAAGCTATTTTGTGTATAGAATTCGTTTGAAAACCGAAAAGCAAATGATAGACCTCTTTCTTTTAACTGTGGAGCTGTCACATTGGACGGAAAAAATTATTAACTTTCCCTCGAAATCAGAATGACGTCAGATTACATTATGACGTAATAAATTTGGAGGGAACATTCATCTGTTTGGCATCCAGTATTACATCTCAGCTGTTAAATGAAAGACATATTGTATATATCCTTGTACACCTTTACAGTTTATACATCTGATATTTACTTTGTTATACGTTTGTGATTAGATTTTCATGTACATATTAAAGTAAACAGTGAACTTATTTTCATCTTGTTAAAATATTTTACTGTGTTAATATGCTACCAATGTTCATGTTATTAAATGTTTAAGGCATATATTTTATTGGTTTCATTTTATATCATGATTATGCCTCCAATGTTCATGGTATTAAATGTTTAAGGCACATATTTTATTAGTTTCATTTTATATCATGATTATGCCTCCAATGTTCATGGTATTAAATGTTTAAGGCACATATTTTATCAGTTTCATTTTATATCATGATTATGCCTCCAATGTTCATGGTATTAAATGTTTAAGGCATATATTCTATTGGTTTCATTTTATATCAGGATTAGGTCATACAAAAAAAAGAAATCTGAGCCAAGTTCATTCAAAATGTGATAATTCAAGTGTGAGAAGTGGCATTGGTCAACAATAATGATAATTGATAATGATTATGTTGATAATAATAATGTTGATAATGATGATAATGATAATTGATAATGATTATGTTGATAATAATAATGTTGATAATGATTATGTTGATAATAATAATGTTGATAATGATTATGTTAATAATAATGTTGATAATGATTATGTTGATAATAATAATGTTGATAATGATTATGTTGATAATAATAATGTTGATAATGATGATAATGATAATTGATAAGGATGATTCTAATGATGATGATAACATTGATGATAATTGGCATCAGTTACTTGTAATAGTAGCTGACATAAGTTCATAATGACAAATATAGATAAATGTTGTGGATATCTCAGAAAGTTGTTCCAATTAAAGCTTCAAACTGCTATATAGGTGATATAATGCCGATTAAGTGTTAATACAACAAACTGCTAAATAGAGTGAAAAGTGAATGTTAGTATGACATACAGGATATATAAAACACACAGGATAAAGGGTATTATTACTAGCCCTACATGGCTTTATTGATTTGTCTCTGCCTTATAGATAGGTTTCATTAACACAAAATTTTATTGGAGTTACTTCCCTTGTGACAGATTGTCCACCATCTTTGAGTTATGTAACAGAATATCTGTTCATAAATTAACCATATTATGTGGGTAATTTCTCTTAACTGGGGATACTTCCTGTGTTTCTGCAATGCTTATGTAGATTCTAAAGTATTAGGCACTGTAAAACAAAAAGCTTCTGAAGAAGTGTAAATATTAACAACTTTTTAAAAAAAAAAATACTAAATTTAGTATGAATATGAGGCAAAACACCATGCTTGACCACAAACATGGCTGACAACGGGAGGTTACTCCAACCTAATAACTGCTATTGAAACCAATCTATTGGAAACTCTTGATATTAGATTTAATTAAATCTCACCCTGTGTAGGTCCGTCCAGTAGAATTGCACTGCATTTCTAATGTTAGAACCTGGTTTGAATTTTGCTGTTTGAAAGAAATTTTCTAATGCTATTTATCATTCTTAACACGGGGCGTATTACGTTATTGGGCTGTCCATCAGGCGTTCGGTATAAGCTTGTTTGGGCTATTACTTCTTTCCCTGTGCATGGATTTCAATAATATTTCACAGAATTGTTACTTAGGACCCAAGGGTGTGTCATGACCTTGACTGAAGGTCATAGATTAAAGGTGAAGGTCACAACATGCAAAATGAGTAAAACATTGTCAGGGCCATAACTTTTTCCCCTGTGCATGGATTTCAATAATATTTCACAGAGTTGTTACTCAGGACCCAAGGGTTTGTCATGACCTTGATCCAAGGTCATAGGTCAAAGGTCAAGGTCACAACATGCAAAGTGAGTAAAACCTTGTCCGGACTATTACTTATTTCCCTGTGCATGGATTTCAGTATTATTTCACAGAATTGTTACTTACGACCCAAGGGTGTGTCATGACTTTGACATAAGGTCATAGGTCAAATGTCAAGGTCACACCATACAAAGTGAAAAATACCTTGTTCGGGTCATTACTTTTGGCCCTGTGCATGGATTTCAATAATATTTCACAGAATTGTTACACTTGACCCAAGGTCATAGGTCAAAGGTTAAGGTCACAATATGCAAAGTGAGTAAAACCTTGTCTGAACTATTACTTCTTTCCCTGTGCATGGACTTCAGTATTATTTTACAGAATTGTTACTTACGACCCAAGGGTGTGTCATGACTTTGACCTAAAGTCATAGGTCAAAGTTCATGGACACAACATGCAAAGTGAATAAAACCTTGTTACTATGATCAGATGCTATGGAGATGCTATGTAACGCGATAACTTAAGTAAACGTCAGTTGTTTTTCATGAAACTTATACAGAATGCTTGAATAGTAAAGGGGAAGCCACTTTTCATTTTAGAGCAAATTCCATGTTGTTGTTACAGAGTTATGGGACTTGGATACCTCTTTTTGGATTTCAATATTTCATAAAAGTATTACCAAATAGACCCTTGTTTGGGGGTAATAAAACCATACGTCCACATTGATCCCGTCCAAAGTAAGCGACGGCCGTATTAAGCCACCCTATCAGCTGCTCTTGTTGTCCTTTGCCGGCGTGACTTAGTGGCATCGCGCTCGTCTCATGATCGGGAGTCCGGGGTGCGAGTCCCGCTCCGATCATGCCCAGTGGCGGATCCAAGATTTCCAAAAATTGGGGGCCCACATGTGTATTAGCCAAACTTCTTCGCCATTTTTGGTGTAAAATCTGGATTTTTACTAGTAAATATGTGGCCAAAGGGGGGGGGGACAACCCCAACCCCCCACCTCTAAGTCCGCCACTGATGCCGGTGTCCTGTCTTTCAAATGAGAGAGTAAAAACCGAGGCCCCGTGTCGTGGTATACAAGGCACGTTAAAGATCCCTCACTGCTTCTGGTGGGTCCGTTGCATAGGTCAAAATTTGTATGCCCTGCATCAGGCAGATGTCGTCACCATATACGTGAAATATTCGTGTTGTGACGTTAAACAAAAATCAATCAATCAATCAATCAATCAGTCAGTCAGTCCTTTTTTTACTTAAGTAAAAACTCAAACTCAACGAGTTGAGACCTCCACATACATGTATGTAACATCCCCTACTCCTGCAGGTTAGTTCTTTTCACATGTAGAATCCCTCACTTCTTCAAATAGGTCCATAACATACTAGTAAAGGGAACTCCCACTCCATCCTGTGAGTCCATTATATGAAATCCCCCACTACCTCTGCTTCCATTACATCAGTAAAATTTGTGTGTGTGTGGGTTGGGGGTGTTAGATAGGGGACTAATTTACTGCACACCTTGCTCGATAATGGGTTTAGTCCGTGGGGAGGTACGTTTGGCTCTTTGTGAACTAGATTTTACTCCACTACTGAACACTGGTAGTCAAAGAAAGACGTGAAGAAATCCTGAGGTGGCATTCAGAATTATTATAACAACGAAAAAACAAAAACAAAAACGCCCAGGTCGCTGAAGTTGATATATTATGCTTTTGTATAATTTGCTGTTGACAAGTCAATATTACGTCTGAGGTATCAGGGAAATAAGTAGTTACTTTTGAGGTTTCTGGTAAATTTGAATCAAAATACTATTTCAAATATTGTTTTACTCGATAACAGTTGACTACGCTCTCTTCGGTGTCAATGTCTAGAATCGCTCTTTGAATACATGAATGGTAGAAGTTTAGCAAGGTTTATCCTTCTTTGTAAATCAAGCGACGGAAAAATTTCCCGAGAAACCAAACACAAAAATAAATAAATAAATAAATAAAAACCGCTGATGATTGGAGCTTATATATCATACATCATTATATCATCATATTCTACGCCAGAAGTATTGGGAATTCTGTAGCTACTTTTGAGACTTCTGCTAAATATGAATCAAAAATACGATTTCAAAAATTGTTATATTTAAATTGTAATAACAGTTGAATAATTTATTTTTTTTAACAAATGTCTAGATTTGCTCCATGCATACGTGTATTTTGTTATTACCTGTCTAAAAAGTGTAAGTTTTGGTAGAAATTTTGCAGGAGTTATCCTTCTTTGTACGTCAAGTACATGTAGCTTCGCAGGTGAATAGTTGTTTAGTACTACGTATTTCAGCATTAATATAGCTTTAGCCTTTACCATGTTCATTGCTCTTCTTCTTCTTTGTTGGACTTCCCTCCTCTGTAGGAACACCTCTTTTCGAGTTCTTAACAGATTCCCTTTCACCATATTTAGAAAGTAAAAATAAATAAGTAAAAAGAACGTTCGAAACGTTGACCAATCCAGATGGAGAAAGTCCTTTGGACAGAAAGTACTAAAATGTAATTTTTGACTTTTGATGATGTAACTCCCTCTCCCCTTTATTTGGTAAAATTTTACTACCAAATGAAACACCCCATCCCCTCCTTTTCAAAATTAAACCCTGAATCAGTGAATGGCAGTAAATATTTAAAAAAAAAAACCCTTTTAATACATAGGTTATGTTACGTGTCTGATTTCGTATAGAGATACTATGTTTAAAATACAGATTTAGATAGTCATACTGAAATTTTCATGGAACTAGTTATATAAATGTTTTCTTCTGTCGTCCATCTCTACATTGTATTATCAAACACTACTTAGTATTACAATGTACTTTGTAATTTTTTTTATTCATGTCAAAGTGGATGAAGCTCTCGTACTAATTTCTGTATATGTGCCATTCTCAAAGAAACTTTAGTTACCTTATGAAACCTCACACAATACCAAAATGCATGTTAGAAATTGTTAAAACATTCCTTAGCGCAAAGGTGTTGATGTTAGTATCAATGAAAGGATCTATTAAAGGCATACAAACATTATGTCGGTGTGGCTTAGTGGACATGGTGCTCGGCTCGTGATCTGTGACGTAGTACAAACCGAAGTCATATGGTAGGCGTGGCTTGCAAAAATCCCTCACTGCTTTGGGTGGGTTCGTTGCAAAGGTATAAATTTCTATGATGGCGTCACCGTGTACGTTAAATAAACGTGGAGTGACGTAATAACATAATCAATCAACAGAGACATAGATCACTTTCAACAGAGACATATATACGTGTATATATGTCTCTGCTTTCAAGTAGTCCATGTCAATCAATCGGTCTTAGAAACATTTTAAAATGTGTTATATGCAAGAGGAAATATTAAAACGAAATTCTGTTCAGCCTTCCTTCAATGATACTGATGAAAGTTTTGTTTTAGTTTATGACAAAATCCTGATATTGCACTTTAACTAAACTGAACTACATGTTTATCAATACACTGCGATAATTTGTGGTGTGTTGAATTTAAAAACTATTTTTCAAGAGTTATCTCTCTTGCCACATGTTCGGAAAATTACTTCAAAACGGAGCAGATGAATGTCGCCGATACTGTTAAGAGAGCCCCAAATACATGGTATCGCAGTCAATTTGCCAGATAGTTTTTCTATGAAGCAAAATACGATCCTAAAGCAATTATATGTGGCCCTTAATACAGACCGACATTGTTCGATCTACAGACCAAAGGATATGAAAACGAGTTACATTAATTTTCGGTGAATATTAAGCGGATATCTATCGTAGGAACATTGGAATTTAAAATGTATAATGCATGAATAAACTAGAATATAACTATCACCCCTTCCCACTTTTTCTCTGAAAGAAAAATAAAGGTTATATGAAATTCTCGTAACAGAGCTTTGCTGAGGTGGTATATGAAACGCTGCATTTGTAATAGACCACCTGGTTACTTATCTCTTATCTGTATTAGTAATGCTTGTTACTGAGATGCTGAGAGACCACTTTATTTATGGGTTATATCTTTACATGGATCTTGTTACCTCCTCTAAAGCTGCAAGATAGCAGGTCTCTGTCTTCCATGTTAAAACTTTGTTGCTGACTCTATCATGAAAACATATGTGTGGGATATGTTTGAAAATTAGAAAACAAGAAACAAGAGCACTGACATATTAGGTGAATCTAGCACCGGGCACCGCCTTCCTTCTCTTTCTCCCCCCCCCCCCCCCCATATACCCAAATATTGTCAAAAATCTCGATTATGTACGTCTGATTTGTTAGAATTCAACAACGTCCGAAGGCTTTGCCCCCCCCCCTCCCCTGGGCCCCATTACGACCAAGCTCCGAGCCCACTGGGGGCTTCAAGACAACCCTAGACCAGTGACATGTACTGTAACCTCTTTATTTTAAACCGTTTTGAAATTTCTGGATCCGCTATCGTACATTGTGTATTTCTAAATAGAGAATTCGTTGTAGGTATTAAGTGAACTCTTTAAATTTGTTGAAATGAGATAAAATCTCAAACCATAGATCTGCAAAGAAGTGTATACTTCGTCTAGACGAATGCATATGCTATGACGAGAATCATTTGTCATTTATTTGCATATCGCGGTAGAATTTACACCGAGTCTGCATTCCAACCGGCAAATCACAGAAGGCAAGGTTAACACGAAGGAGCAGATCCAGGAATGATAGAAGGGGAGATCCGAATATACAGTTTTTCTTAATACAAAATGATTTAATAGGAAAGGGAGTGTCCAAATCTAATTCTAAGAAATTATTCCTTTCTAGATTTATTGATGGATTGATTGTTTTACGTCACTCCACGGTTATTTCACGTATATAGTGACGGAATCTGCCTGATGCATCGCACAGAAATTTTTCCGCTTGCAACGGACTCACCCGAAGCAGTGAGGGATCTTTTACGTGCCACGCCTTCCGTGGCACGGGACCTCGGTTTTGATTGTCTCATTCGAAAGACAGAACTCCGGTGTGTTCATGGCGGGAATCGAACCTGAGACCTTTCGGTCACAAGACGAGCACCTCATCCACTGGACCACACCGGCTTTATTCCGTTCTAGATGCTAACTAATTGTCTAGTAACATGTAGTAAGGCGGTTTCCGTAAGAAGTGCCAATCCGGAATCTTTGCTAAATAGCCTCTAATGCATTATAAAAGTACTTTGTATATATTTAGTGGTAATCTGCTATGGTTATTAATGATTAAGTATAAGTGTCACGTATACAAATGCAATAGCACATATTATAAGTTATTCGGACAAAGTATTTTAATTAAAAAAAAATTGATTAACAATTCAAAACAATGTATTTTTAAAAGTTTAAGCTTTCTATTTTCACCCTTAGGAATACATTCAGGAAGATTTTGATTTTCATGACTGTGAAATGCAGTGGTATCAGTTATCTGATTAATAGCACATTGATATGGCACCAAGTGCAATGAAAGATATGCGTGCAAGTTCCTTTTATGACTCATTGTGGTTTTCTTGGTAATATTAATTGAGGAGAGGGGGTGGAAACGTAGAGGAAACAATAAAAAAAAAATCCAAAAACAAAAACAAAAATTAAAAAAAAAAACCAACAACAAAATAATAATAATAATAATAATAACAACAACAACAACAACAACAATAATAATAATAATAATAATAATAATAATAATAATAATAATAATAATAATAATAATAATAATAATAAAGAATAAAAAATAATAATAAAAGTAAAATAAAAAAGCGTGAAAACGGAGAAAGCTTTCATGTCTACTGCCTATTATGTACTCTTTTTTCATTCTAATATTGCTACTGTTTTTGCTGAAACATCACAAATGCGTCTATTGACCTGGGCATGATCATATATATCTACATTTATTTATTTTAAAAAGTCGGTCATTTACCCCGTAAGAAAAAAAAACATGTTGCCCCTGTGATATCGTAATAACGTAAAACAATGACCACCAATATACGACACGTGCATATGTGTGAATCGGTCGGTCAACGAACGAAAGTGAAATAAGGTTAAGGACCTACAGTTGCCTAAATTCCCACGACCCCAGATGAGTGCTTTTCAAGAAAATATAAAACTAAGATTTATCTGCTTTCTCCATGTAACAGATTTTGTAAAACGTTAGCTCAATTTGCCAACGGAGAAGGCAGAGGTTAAGATTGTAAAGCCATCATTCATTTAACACCCACCTCTCCCTAAACCATCTCATCTGACAAAATGTCACCTGTACGATTGTTTAAATTTCTAACTTGTAGCTGAGATCTATAAACGTATTCTAAAGTAATTTCAGTTCGACGGGCGAAAGTTAAATATGATGCGCTAAAACTCACTGCTTCTACCCATGTGAAGGGCCCGAATTCCAGCCCTTCAGCCAGGGCAAACAAGGTATACATATACCTGTGTTTGTGACAAACCGAAGATCTGAGATTACCCGTATCGTGTTCAGATATGTAGCTAGTGTTCCTGTTGGATTTTGTGTGTGTGCTTATTTCGTTTTGGGTCTTTTTTATTTTATTTATTTATTTATTTAGTTATTTGTTTATCTATTTATCATTTATTTATTCATTTATTGTTTGATTAGGGGGGATGGGGTTGGAAATCCCCGGGTTTTTTCACTACTAACATTGAGTGCCAGCATATACGTGAACTAATTCTAGTACTGTAAACAGTAGAACAAATAGAGTATTATTGAGGAGATCAGATGATAGGTAGCAAGCGATTGAAAATTCATAACCGCTACACAAAGTAACACCTTGATGTTTGCTTTAAACAGTCATGATTAGGTATATGCATGTCTTTGCCAACCTATCCCTGGCTCTATATGAGTGATATTGTCATGTTGAAGAAGTTGGATGTCTGTTTCACTTCAATTTACCA
This sequence comes from Pteria penguin, assembly GCA_035048485.1. Lineage (NCBI taxonomy): Eukaryota > Metazoa > Mollusca > Bivalvia > Pterioida > Pteriidae > Pteria > Pteria penguin. The sequence continues at coordinate 21,049,372 of CM068584.1, forward strand.
GGGCTTTGAAGCCTGTAGATATACGTTTAGCAGTTTCACTTTTAGGACCGTTCTACGTAAACTAACTGTAGTTCTTGATATGTATATGGAGGTTAAAATTTTAATTTACCTGGGGAAACCACTATTATATGGTGGAGTAAAAAATTACTTGCATTTTAACACTGAACATATTTTGTAAATTAAAATGTAAAGTATCTTTAAATTGTATTGCACAACTCGCAAAAAGCTTCCATTGGTACCATTTTGGTAATGATGTATCACACGCTTGAAACCTGAACATGCTAATAAGCATTCGTTTCAACGATAGTGTAGGATATACATTGTACTCAGGCTTATCTGCTGATGGCATAGTCGCCTTGTTTTCTTTCCCACTATCGGACTTATACACGTCATGACATAGTTATGGACCTAGCAAAGTTTGTGCTTGCGACCTTTCCATCTCGAGGCACTTTTTGATATGTTTTATAAAGATATTCATATCAACCATCATGTTTTGGAATACATGCAAATAATGGGTGCTATAAATTACAAGTTAATTAAATATCCAAAGAAAACAAAATGGATATCACTAGATAACGTTCTGCTTTAAAACTCAACTTTTGTATGAATCAGAGATATATGAATAATGCACTTGTTCATTTTTATGACAACATTTACAAGCAGTTATACAAAAAGTAATCATTACTTCCAAAAGCACCTGTTATTTTTGTTCCGTATCATTTAGTTTCATTTTTCTGACTATTTTGCACTTGGCACTTTTGGTTTTTGCACGTGCCATGGTACATGTGGTGACTTTCCTGGCATAATCGAAAGGTTATTCTTTGTTTTTCGATCAGGGTTTTTCCATGGTTGTTTTTGTTGTTATTATTTTGTTTGTTTGCGGATTTTGTTTTGGTTAGTTTGTTTGTCGAGTGGCTTTTTTGTTTGTGTGTGTATGTGTGTGTGTGTGTCTTTTTTTTTTTTTTTTTTGTTTCTTTGTTTTGTTTTTGTTTGTTTATTTGTTTTGTTTCTCTCTCTCTCTCTGTAGTTTTTTTTTTGTTGGTTTTTTTTTTTTTTTGTGGGGGGGGGGGGGGGGGGGCCCCCCCCCCTCATTTCCAATATAATAGATTTGTCATATCTTGTGAACGATTAAGGAAGGACAAGGATACCATATTCCTTGTGACAAGACGCAATATAGCAGTACCAGATAATTTTGTCTTTAGATATTGACCTTAATGCATTACACTCCCAAGTCCCAAGGTCTCTCAGTAGTTTTTGTTTTGCTGAAACCCCCCCCCATTCACAACTTCAGCAAGTTCAAAGAAGTAGCGTCTAAACAGGAAGCACATAAATGTACAATGGTAACTTTACTAACTTTACTTTGACTGACAATATTATACCGACCAATATTATATGAAGCAACTATACAATGCCATTATAACTGCAATTCCGTAGAAGAGGAAGCTAATGGCTAATTAATTTTCAGATTAACTTTTTTATTTGGTAAATGCTTTTTAACTGCACTTTCGTCACTCGTGTCACATTTTAGACAGATTTAGTTTAGTCAGCAGCTTTCATGCCAATAATTAATATACTGTATCATTCTGAAAGAACAATGAAGGATAAGGTCGTGGGAAACGGTTAACATTACGTGATTTTATACTGCCATGGCGGAGGAAAATCTCTTACTTTGTCTCACCACACAAATCATTTGTTCATTTTTACAACAGCAACATCTGGGGATATGCAAGACTTCGTAACTCCTGTCAAATCCCACAGCTTTTTATGTGGAAAAGACGGAAAAGATGAAAGCCGCATCATGACGTGTTGAAGTATTTGTTAAAATATTAAAACATTTTGTAACCCCCACATCCTTGCTCTGCAAACCACACTTCCGACCTCTTTAATGCATGGATCATATCCCATGTGTTGCTGGCGGCCGGGAGGATCTAAAAATATTGTAATGTTCTTGCTTCAGTAATTATGACGTGTACAAACAAAAATTGCAGACTCACCAAATATCAGCCTAATTGATATATTTATTTACAATAATAAAAGTGTGTTGTTGTTGCGACCCTCATTTTATACAGAAAAAAGAATATGAACTGATATGATACAGAGTACATGCAATCCTCATTCACAACAAATACAAACTGTATGGTTAGTAGATGGCTGCCCTGCACCTGTATATATTTATCACTTTTAATTGGTATTGTTTTCTTTGAATTTCTACCTTTTTCTTGTTATCATCATCATCATCATCATCATCATCATTATTATTATCATCATCATCATATTCTTCTTCTTCTAACTCGATATGATTCACTGGATGAGGTTATCGGCTCACTGCCGAGAGGAGCAAGGGTTCAACTCCAGCCGTATGCTTACAGGTGTCCTGTCTTTTGGATGAGACAGTAAAAACGCGGTTGGCTTGGCATGTAAAAGATCCCTGCCTGCTCCGAGTGGGTCCTTTGCAAATGTATAACTTCATGCAATACATCATGCAAATGCCGTCATCATATACGCGAATTAATCTAGCTTGGAGTGACGTAAAATTTTCTTCGTCTCAATACCGATTAACAGTAAAAAATGACAAGGAAATCAATTCACAGCTTTACCAAATATTAATTTAAATAGTTCAGTTTGTAAGTATGGATAATCAAACATATACTTTACTCCCTTTGTGCACATCTATAAACCTATCATAGACAATTTCATATACTTAGTATTTCAAATTTATATGAAATATGTATGACTTTTTTTATCAAAACTTTGCAGAGGTTTATTGAATGTATCAAAACACAGGGAAGCTGCTTTAACGTCCTAGATTTAAACATAAACATTTCAGCCGCTGTTGTAATGTTGCAAACGCATATTACTCAGTACAGTGCTGATAAACGAGTGAGCTTAATATATAGTCGATAAATTTTACACAGCAGTGATAACAGGTTTCGCAAAAAGGGATGGTATCAAGAGTAGTTTTAGCTTGGTTGTTTGTACAGTAAAAAAGATTGGAATGGCTATTGTAAGACTTTTGAAATACTTAACATACAAAGAGAATATATATTACAAATACAGAATATGCAGAGTATAACAGACTGGTTATAGGTCCATTGTAAATTCTGAGTATAAAATCATGCCTTAGCAAACTCAACTAGGTGTATAATTGGTATAATATTTGTAAAGAAAAAATAACACAACACAGTTTTGATATTCTTGGTCAATTATACAATGGCTTACTTTGTACATAAAGAATTGTAAATGATTTCTAGACATATTTGATCGAATAAGCTGGAAAAAAATCATATTGACGCCGACTTGCTGAAATCTCTTATCTCCACCAGGCACGGGGGGGGGGGGGTACCTTTATATATAAATCAAGGGCTTGGAAGGGGGCAACTTCCCCCTTTCATAAATGGACATACATTTAATAAACGAATATATGAACTTCTAGTTACAACATGCGTGTAGTTCAAAGGAGAAGTTATATTTGCAGTTGAATTCGGAATGCTGAATTTGACAGCTTATTCAAGTAAATATATATGAATGTGTATGTTTTTCACTATGTCTAGTAAATAAATGGGTATGGTTTCACGCTTTGTTCAATATATGAATGAACAGAGTGCTATATAAGGACTCCAGCTACTCGTCCGTACACAAAATCATTGCAACCTAACCCCGTATCATAAGGTTTGTGTTTTATTTCCTGAGAAGGTATAGGTAAGCTAGTAGGTTGTCTACGAGTCGTCCATCATCTGACAACTCTTAACACTGGCTTCCAGAACAATGTACAATTCAATAAGATAAGGATTAAGTTTAATATCCATCAATAATAAAGAAGTAAATGAACAAACGAGAGACGAGCGTACGAGAATAATGGGAGGTAGAAAACACATCGCTGGCATAGTTTATTACTCATTTATTTATTTATTTATTTATTTATTTATTTAAAAACTAGCCAGCAAAGCTCAATCTGTTACGTCCTGCGCTTCTGGCCTAGACGCCCCGAGATCGAATCCGAGAGGCAGCCCTTCGCAAGTGCCCTGTCTTTCTGATGAGAGTAAAAGTTGAGATCCTGTGTAATGGCGGCTTTATGATGGACCTTCCTGACCGTCAAATCATGGTCTGAACCGAGAAGTGAAAAGCTACAATGAGTCCCGTGCAACGTTTAGTCCACTCGGTCATCGAAACCCTAGACTGGACATTTGATTAATGTAACCTCCGTATCGGTTGTTTTGTTTAATATGAATATCTATTTGAGAATGCCATACGAGTAACATTAGTAAAACAGAAGAGAATATTATAAAGCATAAAAAATCCACAAAATACCACGTATCATTTTGATATTAAACAAGCATGATTTAAAGGCTTGTAATTTTCTTGATCCACATTGCTTAAGTTGCAATATTTTTATGATGTATTCTTGTTTCTGAAAGTGGTTCATTAGTAATGCATGTTATATACATATGATACTTTATTTTGGACATAATGCTCTTGTGGTCGGTAGAGATGATAATCAAAATGCCAAGAGTAGCTAACTCTCGCTCCAGACACCATTACTTTAGATTTATAGATTGAAGTTCACTTCGGGTCACGCTTTCTTTACTTTTTTTACACGCTCCAGGAGCAAACTGAAGTAAGTTGCCACGGAAACAGAGATTTAAGACTTGATAATCAGTTTTTAAGTTTCAACCTACTTTTCAAAATCAGTAATTTATCATGTTGGATGTAACATTTACCTCACGATTTCTGCAAAACGTCCCCAGCTGCAGAAGCAGAGGTCAACTTGTAACAAGCGTTCTGATTGGTCCTTAGATTGCATATGATTATTCAACGATACTATGACCCGAGTACCGCAGATTCTGGCCTTCAGGCTCAAAATCGCCAGAATTTTCATTTTCAGAGTGCTTCTAGGAACCCGTTGATGCTTTAGTAAAAGCAACACGGCTCTTCCTTAGATAAAGGCCTGAGATTCATTTCAGGCTTTTAAGATTTCCAGTGTCTTTCTAATTAGGTTTATTCCATATATTTTTGATGCAGGTGTAGTTTTATTTTTGACTTTACCAAAATGTCGCTTCCGAGGTCCATACCTTGGGCCGCCTTAATACTTGTGTCAGGACTTGTATCTGCCGCTGAAATTGATTTCAGGAAAAATGGTAAGTAAAAATACCTAACTACTAATATCTTCATCTTCTCAAGTGCGGCTTTACTGTGCATTACTACATTGCTTCGCACCCTTTTCTTTATGTAAATGTAAGTATTGAATGTTATTTTACATTTACTTATCTAATTACTTTCGTATCCTTTAAGTTTTATTTGATACCATGTTTAAAAATCTGGACAGCAATGTACCAGAATAAAAAAATATAAAAAGGGTACTTTACGACAAATAGAAATTGACGGTTTTATTTTAAAAAATCTTTTGTACAGACAGTTGTCGCTTTGATGTGTTTAGGTTTTGATGTCGTCTTTGGAGGTATGATTTTTTTTTCGTAAATATTGCTGTCGTATATATATGCTTTTTACACGATTTTTACTAGACGCATCGTATCCAGTGGTATAGAGCCCTTTACGCAAAAGCAAACTCTCACAAATGAATACACAAAAATTTGTAGGACATAGGTCTGTTATAATTAACATTTACATGTATTTGAATGTATACAGTTCTTGTAAAACTATAAGTCCACATTGTTTGTATGGAATTTGTGTATATCAAGATGCTATAACCTCTGATGTTTCGAGGAGTTTCGTCACCTCATTCTGACCCCTCCTACCGGGGATTTCACTTTGGACCCATTTGGCACTTTATGGCAGCCCCAGAGTCCACGCATTTTTTTCTTTTGAATACACAAAATACAAAATTTTAAACTAGCCACGCCACATATATTATAAATTTGCATTTTACTGCAAAGCGTTGCCCACTTATAGTATCTTCCAGTGTGACATGCACGTGCTGGAGACTTTTTTCTCGTCATGATTAAAATAGAGTTTCTCTCTCTCTCTCTCTCTCTCTCTCTCTCTCTCTCTCTCTCTCTCTCTCTCTCTCTCTCTCTCTCTCTTCATATAAATGTCATTATGTGCTTGTTATCATTCAAAATTTAGGAAAAGTTAGAAAATGACACGAGTAATACTGATACTGATGTGTTCAATGAACATATAAAATCTATCGGCTATTTATTAAATGTCAGTGGGTTTGATAGAGTAATTTTCTAACTTCATTTTGGAATAATTGACATTTTCAATTACCTAACTTAAAAATTAGGAAAGCCAGTACATGTTTACGTTTTCAACAGACGTTTTACTGAGTTTACATTTAATGGCAACGCGTTTGATATCAGTGTTTTCAATACATATGTACACAAGCAACGCTATGGTTTCCTTTACAAAAAGGAGAGTATTGATGAATGGGCATCGAGCTTGACTTCCGATGCATGCAATCCGAGTTCGATTCCCAGATGGTGCCCTTATATTTAAGAAGGTTGTTACCTCCAGTTTTTATGTCACAACATGTATGAAAAACAGTTTAAAATGGCGTAAAATTTCAATCCACCAGCCAACCAATCTTTGTCAAATGCAAGTATCAAGTTGTGCGGGGTGGGATGGGGGAAATTGATTTCACGATTAAATGCACGGCCAGTAATTCTAGCTGGAATCTTAGAGTGCTTCAGTTTTTATGGTATACAAAAGATGGTGACAGGTGTGGAAATGATGTAAAATTTTTACATATTTCGAAAACCTGGCTATTAGAGAAGCCGTATTGTGGGTTTATGCCAGGTGGCACTCACGTATGTATCTACAGGCCTATCCAAAATTCAACACAGGTACAGGTCGGCGCAGAAGTACTGCACTTGACTTGCAATCTGAATACGTATGTTTTAACCCAACTTCAGAAAAAGATACTTCTAAATTTATTTATCATTTTATGCTTCATACTACGTCATGTAAGTGAGACAGTAAAAGCGATAAATACTACGGAAATAAATATCAAGCTGTATGTTGGTATGTACGTAAGTCTTATTTTGTTTCGTTTTTGTTTTTTGTTTTTTGTTTTTTTTTTTTTTTGTTTTTGTTTTTGTTTTTGTTTTTTTTTTTTGCTGTTGTTGTTGTTTTTTGGGGTTTTTTTTCTAACTGTGTCGGGTAGGCCCATTGTATAAATAAGATTTACATGGCCATGTATGAGACAGGTACCACACTATACAAAATAAAGCAATTCCACATTAAATGGATTTATCAAGACAATATATAGTGTGAAACAAAGATCTGATTACGCAATCATCGCAGTGCCGACCAGTGACGGTCAACGGATATACTGATTGATTGATTTTTGTTTTACGTCACACCACGAATATTTCACGTATATGGTAACGGCATCTGCCTGATGCAGAGCATACAAATTTTGACCTATGCAACGGACCCACCCGAAGCAGTGGGGGATCTTTAACGTGCCATGCATACCACGACACGGGGCCTCGGTTTTTACTGTCTCATCCGAAAGACAGGACACCGGCATGACCAGAGCGGGACTCGAACCCCGGCCTCCCGATCAGGAGTCCGACGCGATACCACTAGGCCACGCCGGCTTAAATATACTGAAGATACGACAATAAAGTAATAACAATTCTCCTTAACCAATGCCCTGTGATCACGTCATAAAATAGTAATACACTTTTAATTAAAGAAACATTCACAGAATTTTCTTTAATAGTAAATTCTCTGAAAATGATTCGACTTCTAAGAGATTCACTTTAAAATGTCCTACTTCTAAGAGATTCAGTTTAAAATGTCCGACTTCTAGGAGAATCGGTTTAAAATGTCCGACTTCTAGGAGGTCCGACTTCTAGGAGATTTAATTTAAAAAGTCCCGATTTCTAGGAGATTCAGTTTAAAATGTCCGACTTAAAAAGAAAGAAACAATGAATGAAAGAGAGTAAAAGAAATAGAGAAATAGATAAATAAATGAATGAATAATGAATGAATGAGTGAAAGAAACTTCAAATAGATTGAATTGGATAGAATAGATAAAGATCAAATAGACATATTTTTATATAATTATTTATCCTTTACAATTTTACTTAGGATTCCCTCAAGGATGCATGGACAATGGTCAGTTTAGGGAATTGAATGATCAATGGATGCCGGACGAAATCAACGAACCTTGTAAACAATGCATTTGCGAAATGGAATCAGGAACACCAAAGATCCGATGCTGGAGGCAGACCTGCCCAGATCTCCGACCTTGTGGCCCAAACCAGAAGTACGAGGCATTGCCGGGCATGTGCTGTCCAGTATGTGTTGGTAGGTACCTAGGTCCAGATCATATTAAAACCATAGATCATATGTGGCTATACGAAAAGACTAACATAATCACAGATTTGTCTCCCATTCCATCCTCATTGCCGGATTGGTTAACCCATCAACGATTTTGGCTGTTGATAACTGTTCATAGGCGGATCTGGAAATTCATGTACGAGTCTAAAGGGCTCTCTGCTCTTAGTCTCAAGACTTGGCCCTATTTTTGGATTATACTGATGGTAAATTTACAACATAGTGCGTAAGGAAAGTCATGCCCTGTGGCCATCCCCTCCCCTGGATGCTGATAAAACTTGCGGAAATTCACCTGTTTTTATTTACCCATGAATTTCATTGCTAATTTGTTATTTAGAGGTATCATTCGTGCGGGCCTGTATATGATGTATCGATATCAATGTGTAAATCACTAACAATCGCTTCAGTAGTAAGGATAGTTGTATTGCTGTAAGTATAACAATTTCTTTTTGTCGTGCTTGTGAAGCGAGGATCCAAAACTGCTAACGGATGAGGAGCGGTCCACCTAGAGGTTCTGAATACCCGGGTCCCGTCCGATTTAGATCCGCCCAGTTTTTCTACTGAGTTACACTTTATATCCGTGAAAAGGATTAAAACAACTTTACTTATAATCGGACAAACATATAAAGCCATTAGCAACAATAGACCTATCAGCACAATATCGTCGTTTAATTGTGTACCATTGTATTGAATGTGCTTAACAAATAGGAAAAAGAGATCTGACTTAGCTATATTACAAAACCTTCTATAGGCGGACAGGCAGACAGACAGAAGTACGTGTGTATGTGTCATAGAAGCGGAAGGTATTAGCTAATTCAGTGATCTGTAATTTTCTAAACGGTAAGGTTTGACCCCCATATCTAGCCATCAGGAATCCCCTTTTGTATCTGCCGAGATGATGTTGAAGCGGTATTATCTTTTAACACTCGAAACTTTGTAAGTAAAATTTTCCTTCTCTGTTTCAGATGACCTTATGCCACAGCAAATTGCCGGAGGAAAGGTGAGTATTCCACCCACTATACACACAATCATGAATTAGTTCAATGATCCCTCCTCAAAAAAGTATGTAAGTAATTGTTTATTATAGTGACATATCTACATGTACAATATAAAAAAAAAAACAACAAAGTTGATGAGAATAGTATTTGATACACCCGGCCCGTCGATCCTATAATGCACTTTAATAAATTCATTTAATAAAATGTGCGTAATTATTTCGTGACTGTGTGAAAGGGAGAAGGGGCCACAGTCCCTCTTCTAGGAGGATTCCATGAAAAGAAGGTATTTTAAAATTTAGAATTGTGGGAATATGAGGTCAGTTAAGTACTGTATTAAATTAAACAGTGTATTTGTATAAAACGAGGGAATTTCTAGGGCTCAAAATAGATTTAATCACCAATCAAAGCTACCCGATTCTACTGTAAATGCCGGAATATCCCATCCGTGGTAGTACCGGGATGTGCAACCTATTTTAAGCTCAACCAAAAATAGAGAGAAGATGACCTATATACACTTTCTTGAAAGTAAACCCCATACATTTACCCTAACATATCATTAATTTTGGTCTGGACTATTTAAACTTACAGAAGCAGCCTATTGTGGTCACTGATAAGACTGGTGCACCGGTCCTGATTTCCAAGGACATTCAAGCTCAAGAGGCCATGAACCAACAAGCGCAAATGAAGGCAGGACCCGTGTTTCCCGGACAGCCAATGACCATGGGAGCTCCAGGACCACGTGGACCCCAAGGACCAGCTGGAGCACCCGTAAGTAGCTTGTTTATGCTATATAATGTTTGGTAATCATTGACAGTATGCATGGTCTTTCCGTCTGTCTTTTTCTATTCAATACAGTATATCTTTTGCATCTTATTCAAACAGGGACAACCAGGATTTCAGGGAGCACGAGGAGAAACTGGTGAACCAGGACCCCCAGGAGCACCAGGATCCCGAGGATTCCCTGGCCCACCCGGCCCACCCGGAGCTGATGTAAGAGATCATATTTTATTCCATATTATGAAATATGATTGTTACACTAAGGCAATTTATTTTGCTTTTAAGGAAGGAAAATTTTATAATCACTTCACCATTAGGCTATGTAGTGCAAATTGAACCAACCATTCAAAAACCATTTGATATAATATAATATAATATAATATAATATAATATAATATAATATAATATAATATAATATAATATAATATAATATAATATAATATAAAATAATATAATATAATATAATATTTTCATATCATGTAATCAATTATTGATTCTAGGGAGAAGAGGGATTACCAGGAGACCAGGGACCCACTGGAGCAATCGGAGTTCCCGTAAGTGTCATGGTTATGTTGATGTACATTGTAATCCTGGGCCCATTTGTTCGAAACTTTAACCACTGGTTATGTTACCAATAGTTTAATTTCTTCTGACTATATTTTTGAATTGTGTCCTAGTCTGTGCACTGGTTCATAATATATGTAACCAGCAGTATATTTTAATTAATTTTTTAAGACAGAAATCTTGTAAATTAAATTTATTGTCTGTCAAACTTTAACCACTGGTTAGCTTGACCAGTGATTGAAGTCTCGAACAACTGGATCCTGATTGATATCCCCAGTAGAATTGATGATTTAAAACTTATATTGTAAAATGAATTAGAAATTGTAAAGGATGCTTTTGAGACGGAAATTATTGTTGCGTTGCCGTATGTGATATTCACTTTAAATCTGTTTTTTTTTAAAAGGGAACAGCCGGTCGCCCAGGAATGCCAGGCATGCCAGGAATGAAAGGACATCGAGTAAGTCGCGTTTTTTCCTGACAGCGTGCATAATTGTAAAATTCATAAATACTTTTACAAATATTATTATTATTATTATTATTATTATTATTATTATTATTATTTATTTATTTATTTATTTATTTGAGGAAGAACCACATTATTTTACGCATCAAAAGCTATCTTTCACCTACATGCTTGATTAATCTGGATTTCTCAATTTCAGGGATTCCCAGGAAAACAAGGAGCCACTGGTGAACAGGGCAATGCTGGAGATAAGGTAAATGATTAGTTTCTTTCTTTCCTTTTTTTTATTTTTCTTTCTTTCCTTTTTTTTTTTTTTTTTTGAATTTCCAAGTATGATTTTTAGATACTAATGTCATTTCCTAACTTTTGATTTTGAATAATTAAGCATGAGTACGTAACACGCACACACACACATTCATTTCTTCGATCAACCCTACGTGACTTACAGAGTAATGAGGTCAATTTGTTATAGAAAGATCATGAATGCAGACCAATGTTCATTTTATGTCCGTCGTATGGCTAATAACAGACTTCGCTGAAAGTACACACATATATGTGTAACACAATCACACTGTGAATGTAAAAGAAGTTTAACTCCATCATGTAGCATTCCGATACATATACAAGGCGGAACAAAATTGGTGTAGCAAATATATAAGCGCTGGGGTTTAGATGCAAGCGATCCGGGTTCGATTTCCAGATTGCGTCATATGTTTAAGAGGCTACATAGTTCTTGATTCCATGTCGCGATATAATTGAAACATTGTTTTGAGTGACGGAAGCCCCAGTCAATTAACTAACAGTGTGTATCCCCCGGCGAAGACTTCCATCGCGGCACATTGAAATATCTATCAGTTATATTTGTATCAGCCACTTTCTTTACGATAATTTTATATTTACTAGGGACCATCTGGCGTGAGCGGACCTCCAGGAGCCCCCGGACCAATCGGACCACGTGGATCCCCAGGAGAGCGCGGACGAGATGGAAACCAAGGAAGCGCCGTGAGTCATTTATAGATATGATAAATTTTAAAGATTATTGGGTCGTGAGGTCCTTTATTTATTATTTTTTTTAGATGTGGATTTCTTGTCGTAATGCTGATAAAAGTTCAAAATGATGACGATATCATGTGTTGTTAAACTATCTTTCCATTGTGGGCATCGCGCACCAGCAGTATATGCCTTAACAGAATTTTCGGCTGGCTGCTTATTTACGATTGAATATGTATTTCATGAGAGATTAACATTGAATACCGTTTTGAATCTCAGGCCCACATTTAAGAAAAATGATTAGGTACGGACGGCAGGTCACGCCGGGGTTTGTTTTTTATTTTTCGAAGGAAAATGAACGAAACGTCATAGAATGTAGCAGAAAGTGAGTAAAATCTCGGGTTTTTTTTTCTAAAAGTGATGTAAATAAAATAAATACATAATGCTCGGATAACAACACTCTTGGCAGCAAGATAGTTATATAAGTACCCAAGCGGCAAATGAGCAATGCATGCGTCTGCATTAATTCATAATTGTACACCACAGATTTAACGAAGGATCCAGATATCTATTAATTTAATACCTTATCAGTCAAACGAGATAGGGAAGTCCACGGTTAGTTACATAAAGCTACATCTGGATTTTGTTATAACACTTAATACGTCATTAATAGTACTTGCAAACAACAAGGTCGAGGTTGAATACTCTTTAAGTAACGTACTTTAAACATCATAATAAATCTACGTTTTCGTAAAATGTCTATATTAGCTCGAAGATAGATGAATAAAGGATAATTTCTCAGGCACCCGGCTCATTTTCGTTTTTCTTTTCAATTGTTTTTCTTTGAAATATTGATTTACATTTTTCTGTATTTCTCTCCCGAAAACCAAAGCGCTCTGTTACTTCGGTATTATTTACAAATGCATCCTACAACCTTGACCTGTCTATATATATCCACGTGTTTTTTAATTTTTAATTTAATCGTTGCTAAATTTTTATAAGACATATAGAGATTTTAGTGTAATTACGCGTCTTAACTACTCTTGACAAGTACTTGGCATTCATCACTATGCTTTCATTTTCAGGGACTGCGCGGTCTGGATGGCAAAGCTGGAGAACAGGGTGCCCCAGGACCTATTGGACCCTCTGGACCACCAGGTTTCCCAGGAAATACTGGACCAAAGGTATATACAAAACCAATATAAATAGCCCATTAATCAAATATCATACAGCATACCATTGAATAAAAATCAAGGGTAAGTACATTTGTAAATTGAATGATATAAATAACAACATAAGATACATTTTCTTATTTTACACGCATTTTACATATTTACCTATATTTTATCATTTTTCTGTATGTGTTACGCTAATAGGGTCGGCAATAATAAAAGCCTTTTATAAGTTTTGATCTCAAACTTTCATAAGCGGAATATTTCAGCATTAAATAAATTCTTCAACATCAGATTTGCACATAAGACAGATCCTTCTGTGTAATGGTATATTCTTATACCGACCCTTTTCGATGGATGAACAGTAATAATATTTACTTAAGGGTTTTTCACATTGGTTGAAAATAATCATGTATTTTAATAGACATAAATGTAAATGATATAGTACTGCACTACTCAAATTAATAATGTTTGTTTCTCCAAAACTAAACCTTGAAAAACACAATTTATTTACAGAATACTGCTTTCAAAAAAGAAAAAAAAAAAAAGAAAAAGAAAGAAAAAAATATTACAAAATCACATATAAACAAAATATTATATTTTATCATAAATATCATTAAGCAGTAAACTTAATAATTTTTCAGTGCAGTACACCATGAAGTGAATTGAATAAATCTTAATAAATAAGATAATTACTAATTTAAATTTGCCTGTTTTATTTCTTATTTTGGAGTGTATTTTCAAGGACAAATATTTATTTGAAGTCGGTGCAGGGCAACACAAGCTCTAAAGAGCTTTTAACCGACATGCAAGTCTGATACAAGTCTGATACAAGTAGTTAAGCTAATGTGGTTCAGTGGATGAGATACTCGGCTCATGACCGAAAGGTCCCAGGTTCGGTTCCTACCTGTGTCCTGTCTTTCGGATGAGACAGTAAAACCGAGCTCCCGTAGCACGGTAAAGGATCCCTCATTGCTTCGGGTGGGTCCGTTGCGAAGGTATAAATTTCTATATATAGGTTATAATTTTGTGCGACAGACGCGTCTTTCGACAACTTATGTATCTTCATTGAAGCTCATGACCGAATAATTTGAATTCTAATAATGAACATATAATTGAAGAGCAGAGTTAAAACCAAAGTGGCCGAAAAAAAAATGAATTAAAGAATCAATCTAAGTACAGAGCTGTGTATGAGGGAGATACTCCTTAGATTCAGATTGATTTACAAAATTCCATGACTGAAAATGTCAAGTATACATTTCACGTCAGTACAAAAGCACTGAAAACTAGACTTATGATGCCCTCTAGGACTGTCAATCTACCAGCAGTGCAATGCATCAGACAGATGCCATCAGCTTGTACGTGAAATAATCGTGGAATGACGTAAACAATAATCAATCAATAAATTTTATATAAGTCGTTAGAATTTCATGCATTTGCAAAGTGCACTCTCTATTATGTTGTTGTCTGTTGTGAATGATAGGGAGATTCTGGTTTACCCGGACTCCGCGGAGAGATGGGTATGACTGGACCACAAGGTGCTAATGGTGTTCCGGGACCTACTGGTGAAGCAGGAAGACCAGGTCAACCTGGAATTGATGGTTCCCCAGGAGAAAAAGGAGAAATCGTAAGTCGTTCAAAGGGCTGCATGTATAGGCAACGTGATCCGAAGAACACATACACTGTTAATCTCTGGATCTAGTGATGGATCCTGCATTTATTGTATTGTGATAAATGTTAAATATTTTTCGAAAATATATTGTATGTAAATATCAAATTTATACTCAAATTCAATAAAAATGATAAATACATGTATATATAATTTTATGTATTTCCTGCTCCTACTCTCTTAATGATATATTGGAACATTTTGGTATCTTAATTCTCAGTTAATAAGGAAATACAAAGCTTCCAATTTATCTTAATCACAAGAGTATGAAATGAAACATCAAATGAAACTTTTGAATATATTTCATTCATGAAGGGTATGCAAGGTGCCCCCGGATCACCAGGTTTCCCTGGACCTCAGGGTCCCCCTGGATTGGCTGGAGATTCAGGTGCAGCCGGAGAAAAGGGAGATCCAGTGAGTATTGCACATGACAGTTTATTCAAAGAACTTTTATTATACACTTTGTATTTATAAATGCCCTTGTCGAAAAAAGGGCACCGTTAATTGTACACAATACTTTAATATTTTGGAAATATACTAATTTGTTGTATTGTGTATGGAATTAAGTACTATATATTGTAATACCACCATGTTTTGACGAAAAAAAAGAAGAATAAGAGGTAGAATTTAAGAAATGCGTAGACATAAAAATCTGAGAATTACATGAATTTCAAAATCAATTCTAATGAACTTTTAGTAAATCAGGTCATGATTTCGGAATATGAAAACCATACAGAAGTAAGAGTAAGATATTTCTAATCGCTAGGGTCGCGATGGATACGACGGTCGTCAAGGAGACCCCGGAGAGAAAGGAAACCCAGGAGCACCAGGTGAACAAGGACTTCCAGGGCTGGCCGGAGCTGAGGGCAAACGGGTATTTAGCCTCAAACATTCATGTGTTCAGACAATATCTAAAGCAAAATATAATAGAAAAATAAAGATTCATAACTAAATATACATTTTTCTCATGTATCATGTATCTAATATAACGATAGAAATGAAATATCGACTATTGGATCCGTATAGATTGTTGAAAAAGTTTTATGACTATAAAACATATCTATGCTATATAAACTAACTTTATTATGGTCTGTATGGTTGTTTATTATGATTTTTAGGGACCATCCGGATTGCCTGGACCCCAAGGGCCTTCAGGACAATCTGGCGATAGGGTATGTATTGTTTTCATTTATTATCTCAGTATTGACATTTAGCTGAAGTTTAATGCACCTTTCGATGTTCCACATAACATTTTATGGTTGGGAGGGGGGGGGGGTTAAATTATTTCAGAATTGTAGTCTATAATTGAAAATATAGATAAGCGAATTAATTCATTAATTAATCAATTAACTAAAATAAAAACAACAAAGAGAAAATACTGTCTTAGACACAACTTAGACATAATGCATATAGATTCAATCTTACAACTTTAAAAATTTAAATAAAATTGCAAATGCAGTTTACGGTAAAGCAAATCTGTTGCAATCGATTTCATAAATTCATAGGGAGTTCCAGGACCTAACGGATTACCAGGCCCACAAGGACCATCGGGAACACCAGGCAGAACAGGCGAACGTGGCTCTCCAGGAGAGAGTGGTCCTGCAGGAGATGTCGTAAGTACATGGATTGGGAAACGAAACATTCCGTATAAGGAATAAATTAGTTTCATTTCTCAGTTTCCAATGAATTTTTACTAATCCACGAAATATGCATATTTATATATAATTTAATTTTTGTTTTGGAAACAAATTTGATACATGTAGGCTGTTGAAAACTTATTATAGCTTCATAAATTGGTTTGGTTCATTAGACATGCCCACTTTCGGCCGCGGCGGTTGCTAGGACAAACCAGCTGTGCGGATATTTTCCTCCGCTCTTGTTGTTACATTTTCATTTGCAGTTTAAAAAAGAATGTCGATAATTCAAATTATTCAAATTATTCTAGTCTTTAATCACATTATAAAGATTAACTTTAACAATTTTGGCGGTGCACACTTTATCATAATCCGCTTCGCGGGGTCAAAGTCTCCAGCCCACGAATGGAAGATCCTGCATTCGAATCCCTACGGATTATCATCATTCAAATGAGTCAGTAAAACTGTGTTTCTACACCATAATAAATGCAGACATATAATGCCCACTTTTTATTACGTCATGCGTCAGACAGGTGCCACCACCAAATAGGTGAAATAATCCTAGCGCGGAGTTTAACAATACCTCGTCATATAATCAAACAGATATTTGTTTCATCTACAATGACTGCTATATAAGTCGAGAGTTAAAAGATGTCTGATATATTATAGGGACTCCCAGGCGTACCTGGACTCCAGGGTCCACCAGGCGCAAGAGTAAGTCAAACTCATTTTTACATCATATCATATCATTTAGTGTTTGGTTACATATGTGTATAAGCTTAATGTCAAATGCATGAGATAAAAATATGTTATCAGAGAGAGAGAGAGAGAGAGAGAGAGAGAGAAACCCTCCTGTTAATGTTACTTGTTAATGTTATGTATATTTTTTAATTTTATAATTGTATGTAATTCTTTGAAAATAAATTAAGTAGACATATTATCAAAATATATAAATTTATTAATTATTTTATTTATTTATGTACGTTTAATTACTTTTTTTCAGGGACCAGTGGGTATCACAGGAAAAGACGGCGAAGCAGGCGCCCCCGGACCGGCAGTAAGTATTACTTTTTTCATTTTATTTAATTTGAGACGTACGTCTTATCAATGTAATACATACAATAGATTTGAATTCATGCTACATTATGGTCAATAAATACACATACTATCATATGTAAACTTAAATATCGGTTAAATCATAATGATATGGTATATGTGGAAGCACGCATGAAGAACTTAATAGCATTCTAAGAATTTTAGGTGTCACTTTTCTTTTACAAAAAGCTCCTCTAAAAATCTTTGTATCATTTTTTTCTTTTTGAAACCCCCCCCCCCCCCCCCCCCAAATACTAAAAATTAATAGTAAAGAAAACAAAATTAATATCAATAGACAGATCTTGTTTAGTCGTAACTTTAGGTGTATGTATTTATGTTTCTACGAAGAAGTATTCGTATTTTATAGGGAAAAATCATTTTAGACAGGGCGTTTTCTATGTTAATTTTGACGTGACGTCGCCGATGTTTAACATTGAGTCTATGGGAAACTTGGCGACGTCACGTCAAAATTTAGCATGGAAATCGCCCTATCTAAAATTGATTTATTTCTATAAAATATGAACGCTTCTTCCTACAAACATACAGCATACATCAAAAGTTACGACTAAACAAGATCTATCGAATGGTTTTGCCTTTTTGAAATTATTCTGAAGATATATCACTGAAAATCCAGATTTTCCAGTTTCCAGAGTGAGTGGCGCGGACAGTAGATAAAAAAGAAGATGCAAAAAAACCTGTCAAAGTTAACTTAGTTGACAAATCGCCAAATGATATATGCTATCAAACCTGTAAACTTAGATCTATTTTTAGATAAACAAATATTCCGTCAAGCAATATGAGGTCACAATGAAATCTACAACTTTTATAATTAGAATAAAATGCAAAATTGAAGGAAAATTTAAACTATTGTTGATTGGTATTAAGAGGGTAATCTTTTATATTTATTACACAAAATTCTTCAAAATGTATCTTATTTTTATAATCAATATTTCTCATTAATTCTTAATCGATTTGGAATTGCCATATAATTGAAAAGCTCTACTTGTACAATTCTACAGTACACATACTTAAGTAATAACACAAGTTATTATACAGGGACCATCCGGAAATGACGGCAAGAACGGTGAACAAGGAGCAGCTGGACCAGCAGGTCAACCTGGTCTGCCAGGACCACCCGGGCCAGCAGGAGAAGCGGTCAGTATAATGCTGTACTTAACAATTTGACCACCTAAACTTTTTCGATAACGGATATGTCCGAGTATAACGACTGCAATATCGACCATTTCTCGTGATGCATTTTCAATAAATATAGAATATATATACCTTTTAATTTTGAACAGCTTTTGTACTGACATGAAATATATACTTCAAATTTTCAGTCATCAAACTAAGTAAATCATTCTAAAACTAAAGAGTATCTCCCTCATGCATGGCTCTGTCCTTAGATAGATTATTTGGTTCACATTTCGGTCAATTTGGCTTCAACAATGCTCTTCATATTTTTATATATTTTGAGAATTCCAATCATTCGGCCACGAGCATCACTGAAGAGACATAACTTGTCGAAATGCGCATATGGTGCACAAAAGTAAAAAGTATATATGTTCTATATTTATTATGGCATGATAAGATTAATTCATTATGCAAATCTTTCAAGTGCATGTTCACAATCGACGGTGATATACACGATACAAGGTTACCTTTCATAAAAAGTCAATTAAGTCAACAAAGTAAATTAAGGCTGCTTTTGAAATATATCTTTGAATAAGACTTTTCTTGTCTGACCTTCATATTCAGGTTAGATTGTATTTTTGAATATCATATTAATGAATAATTGAGCATTCCGTAATTCTAAAACGCATTCAGGGAGCTGAAGGTCGTCCAGGCGACGCTGGGGCACCCGGTCGCCCGGGACCACGCGGAGAAAGAGGACCAACCGGTACCATTGGACCAGAAGGAGCAATAGGAAGCCCAGTATGTATCCCATGTTAATTGTCTTGTAACATTATTGTTTCAGTGAACATTTTTCAACCATACGAGTACTTAATTCTATTGTCTGTACAGCTATTAAGATATATGTACAAACTATTGTAAAGATTAATGGCATATAGACAGTGCTAAATATATACCCCATTCTAGTTTCTTTTAGATAAACTGTTTTCTGTATGAGAACTTGCATAAATGATGCATCACTGTCTTCATAATTTTATAGGGACCACAAGGAGAGCGAGGACCAACTGGTGCACAAGGTGAACCAGGATTCCAAGGTCTTCCAGGACCAGGTGGAGAAGCAGGAGACCCAGGAAGACCAGGCGAGCAAGGAGCTCCAGGAATTCCCGGAGAACAGGGTGCCGCCGGAGATAAGGTGGGGCTGAAGTACATTACATAACAATTATTTGTATGATTAGTTTCTACAGCATTTATATTAATCTATAAAACTTTAAAATATCGAGCTTAGGGAAAAATCAAAAAAAAAATTCTCTTATTGGATTTGTCCATTTGATTTTGATGTGTGCAATTCGACACTTTTTATGCAATGTGAATCCTCAACCATTTCATATGTGCAGTGTCGAACAATTTAATCCAGTTAGTCTCTATAATTTTGCACATCCCTGATGCATCAGGCCAAGCAGGAGAAGCTTATTTCTCCCGGGCACCTGTTCTCATCTCTTATTTAAAGGTTTCCTTAGATTAGAACCGTGATACGTTTGATGACTACAACAATATCATACCTCTGTAACACTAGACGTTAACATTTCCTTCTATTACCAAAATGTTCGTGAAAAAAATTGATCGTATATCTAAGCTCTGAGTGATGGAAAGTAATAACATGTCATTGCTAGGGAGACGCTGGTTTCCCAGGGGAGCCTGGACCTCAGGGACCAAGAGGAGCAACTGGTGAACGTGGACCTGCTGGACCAGCAGGAGATGCAGGACCTTTGGTAAATATATACAGATAATTATTGAACATAATGTAAAAACATAGACAAATCTAGATATACCATCCTAGATTTTAGATTTTGGTTGACATAAAAGTATAAACAATCAAATTCGCATCGCCGATGGTGTGTTGACAAGAGAATGCAAAATTTCGTTATCAGTGTCAATCAATGTAATGAGTACTTAATTCAGACTGCTTTAACTATGTTTTAATAATTGTACTTTTCCAGGGACCACCCGGACCACAGGGAGAAAGAGGTGACCAAGGAGCACCTGGTATTGTGGTAAGAGGAATGCATATGCATACTGCATAATTCATTTTCATATAAAGCTTCGAAGAAGTCCTCCAAATTGAAGTCCGGTACATAAAAAGTAAAGGAACACAAACACTCTGTATTGCAAATTGCAAATTGCTTGATAAAGGTCGTCACGTGAGGCCGAAAATTTGCAATACCGTCTTTGTGTTCCTTTACATTTTCATATATGCTAATGTCAATGTTTCATTATTTCATTTCTTCATAAATTCTCAGTTCACTCGGTTATCTGTCA
Source organism: Pteria penguin (assembly GCA_035048485.1). Taxonomy (NCBI): domain Eukaryota; kingdom Metazoa; phylum Mollusca; class Bivalvia; order Pterioida; family Pteriidae; genus Pteria; species Pteria penguin. The sequence continues at coordinate 21,070,488 of CM068584.1, forward strand.
ATTGTTTTGTGTAGGACACATGGCGCTGACATTTAATGGGGGTTGGTAATTTGTACGGCATAGTAGTGACGGGATACTGGCTCTAGTACATACAGGGTAGGGTAGGGGTTGGGTTTCGCCATCGTTGGCAATATGAACGTCGTTGGATGTGAAGGGTATTTTGTGCTAGCATATATCGTAACGGAGGGGGGGGGGCATCACCAGAGCTGGTAAAGTATACGGAGACGAATTGGTGCATTAGCATGTATGAGATCTGTCCCTTTCAATAGATGTCACTTCTTTTTACATTAATCAAGTAAGAGCACATTAGTTTGTTAAAAATCTAGGTATACATGTATAGGAAACTATCCAGTACAAGAAACAAATTCCATTACAGCATGTTATTGACGAGTTTAAGTCCCAAAGTTATTTCCGCCTTATCCCTGGACTCCATAGTAAAATCGTCATCATCACTGATGGTTTGTACTTGAAAACTGCGTAGACAGTGTAAAAAGCTAGTCCACTGGGCCGATACAGATGAGTTACATAGATTGAAACCACAGCAGGTTATGTTTAAGTACTTATGACAGAGATCCTTTTGATATTTTTCTCGGCTAAATTGGAGTTTCACACTTTTTTCTTTTCGAAAATTGCTGAACTCATCAATGACGTCTGGGTATTTAAGAAGAGATATGTAAAATGTCACAAGGTTGGGTAAGATTCTTGTATGTGCATGTCAATTTCAAATTTGGAGATTTCAGGGAAATTTAAATCAGAAAATAAATGAATATCCACGGGACCAGAGACCACTGACAGCTTTATTATGTTACTGGATATAAATTTTTCATAATTGCTGTGCGTACCTATCCTCGGATATATATGGTCCACCAGCAGCTGGAGAGCCATGTATACTTAGTTACATGAATACATACTATATATTGATTTTTTCAGGGATTGCCGGGTGAAAAAGGACCCCCGGGAAGAATGGGAGCACGAGGATCAAGGGTATGAATACAAGACCAAATATTTTCTAATGTTTTTCAAAATAATTCAGACTATAACATGGAAAAATAACCACAAGAATTAAACAAGAACTCAATATTTCATACCGAAATAGGATTTTATCGAAATGCGAAAAAATTGGATTAAATCTATCTAAAGCTATGAGTGTGCATTTGTGATGGATAATTAGTGTAAATATCATTTTATCTGCTCATGGAGGCTTTCGTAATACAGCTGGGTCAGATCTGTATTGAAGCCTGACTATAATGGAAAGTATACTACTAGTAATAGGATTCTTCCTATTGTCTGTCTGTCTATCTGTCTGTCTGTCCGTTGGTGACATTTTGTCCGGGTCGTAGTTCCAGTAGTTTTCAATAGAATACGTTCATACTGGGTACGAAATACTTGTAAAACGGTGTGTAAAGACTTTCATTCAAGGTCATGCATCCAGTGTCAATGCACCGTCATTTATGATAAAATATCCATGGTCTTTGAATCTTGAATCTGGATAAAAGCTATTCTTTTTTAAGGGAAGTCGTTGTGCTTTCTACTTCATGAGAATAAGTTTACACTTAATAGAAAAGCTGTTCATCTTAAACTTAACAACCTTGATGCAAGGTTGTAAATCATAGGCGAAGGTCCTTTTCGTCTTCAGTGTAGGTCTAATTGCAGGGTCATTTTGTAAAGTTGAATTTCACTGTTAGTTCCAATAATCTTTTTTTTTCATTTTTAACACGGTGCTTTGAAATAAAGTTAATTGTTTGACATTAAGATAAAGAAAATGCAGATCAAGTTAAATGTTCATTGGTACGTAATTCAACAAAATTATTGCCCCTTGTTATACGTTGTTTACCTGAAATTAATGTGTACTAAACATTTAGTCATCCCCGTATCTATTTATTAATGAACTAACGTCGATAATTCTGTTCTTTGTAAACAACAGGGTATTCAAGGAGAAGCAGGTCAAGATGGACTTCCTGGTGTACCTGGAGAACAAGGAGGAAAAGGAGAACCAGGGCCACCTGGACCACCATCACCTCCTCCACCACCAGGACCACCTGGAGATGTAGGACAACCCGGTGAGATAGGGTTACCTGGCAAAGAAGGACCAAGAGGTTACGCAGGCCAAGCAGGACCTATGGGAGCACCAGGAGCACAGGTAACTCTCTCTCTCTGTCTTTCTCTCTCTGTCTCTCTGTCTCTCTCTCTCTCTCTCTCTGTCATTAGTGAATTAGTCCACTAAGCAAGAAACATCAATTTTATTCCGTTAAAATCTATAAAGTTAATATACCAGTGTAATACTATGTCATAAGCGCACAGGAAGAGTTGCAGTTTTATCACAATCATTAAAATATAAAATAGGTGATCTATAGGGAAACATGCTTTGCCTTACAGGGAGAAGTTGGCCCTCCGGGACAGCCAGGAGAAGTCGGACCAGAAGGCCCAAGGGTAAGTGACTACACAAAAATATCGTGACAAAGTATCATTAGCAAGATTCATATTATAAACTAATGTATAATATAATATTATATAAATACATAGTGATATATAAAACAATTAAGTAAGATATGTTATAAGATAAAGTATATAGTATCATAAGATAAAATAAGGCATATTGTGATTGATGACGTAAGGGTAATATTGAACGGCACAGTTTGATAAGGCATCATTACATAAGGTAAAAGGCAAAGTATGATCTTTTATTATATACAGAACGATATAGTTTAACATAGTATATATAGAATTTTTAGTACATGAAATGATATTCTGAGATATATGTATGATGTCATAAGCTTATATAGAGACAGCTTACAATAAAGTAACATGTAAGATGTGTATTGAGGGATCGCAAGATCCAACATTAACCACGCTCAATGTTCCATTTTGACGTCATAGCAAAATTCATGTTTGACGGGCCATTTATTTATGACGTCATAATAAACAAGTGTGCCAAAATGAGTGAAGTCAGGAATTTGACGATCACTCAATTATAGGATAAAATAAGACATATGGTATCACAAAACAACATAACTGTTGTGATAGGATAAAGAAGTGTACAATTAAATAAACAAAACATCATTCAAACAAATCATGTAAATCAGTAAATCATACTGATCAAATGCAAAACTTTCCGTCATGTCTTTTACATATTTTGGGTATATGTAAGTATCATGTTTGAAAACTTTTTAAATATCACTGTAGCTTACCCCAGGTATTTGTCAAGTAGACAAACGGTTTCTTCAGTTCTAAGACATACCTGTACAAACAATTAAACAATGGGATTACTCTTTTATTTCTCTCTAATTTCTTTACATCAATGAATTATACGTTTGCATTAACATAGTTATGAAAATTATAAAGAATACATACATAAATCACACATTATCTCTCTAAGTTTACTCACATTTTCCCAATGCATATGCGGTTGTTAAACCAGTTTATTTCGTTAATCAGGGAGAAGCAGGACCAAGAGGATACCCAGGAGACCAAGGTGTTGCCGGAGAAGCCGTAAGTTTGCAATTCTATATTTTTAAAGGTACTTATATATTCCATCATTAGCCTTACTGAACAATATGAAAAATGTATTTCAATCAAAATTTCATCAGTCTGAAGGCAAATACGACCAGTGACGTCACGCCGTATTTGTACTCAGATGACTAGCGTTCTTACTGTCAACTCTCTCAGGAATTTTTTAAGATGATTCATCATTGTTTACTTCCCCGTCCATCGGATGAGACAATTCAAACTGAGGCCCTGTTTCACAGTGAAGGTAGATATGTAAATGAACCGCTTAAATTAGTTCCGTTGCATCTGTCTCAGTTCTGATATAATGCACCAGACAGGTGCCGCCATCAAGAAATAGTTTTAAAATGGAGTTCAACGATGGCAACAATGACGATAATGGATTAACTTAATCTTAACAGGGTCGACCAGGGGAATCTGGAGCCAAGGGTGCTACTGGAGAAAATGGATTACAGGGAGTCCAAGGCGCACCTGGAACTCCCGGACGCCCAGGCCCTGCCGGAGTGCCCGGAGAGGTTGGATCACCAGGATTACCTGGGGAACAAGGTCAACAAGGAGCAAGGGTGCGTATATAATGTCATTTTCTATAATTATGCCGAGAACGGAGTTTGTTCAGGTCTTATCAGATTTCGATACTATACACCGTATCTGCTTTCTTCTAATAGTTTTGAGATGTAATAAAACAATTATCAAATAAGTGTTTTGAACGTAAATAAATCAAGGTTGTTCTATGCAAGTAAGACATATAACTTATCATTTTATCAAAATTAATTAATTATTTTATTGTCTCTCTTACGAACACAATGATTTTGAACTTAAATTTAAAAAGGGTATTTTAATCTATCATATATTTCATATCAGGGAGACCGTGGAGAAGTCGGTGCACCCGGACCATCAGGCCAAACCGGAGATCCAGGCTACAATGGACGCGATGGAGAGACCGGAGACCGTGGATCACCAGGTTTACCAGTAGGTGTCTCATTCCAATAATACTGCCTAGCTTAATGGTAATGAATTAATTTTATTTGTAACAGGTATTTTCATTGGTCGGAGCAATCCAGGCTTTCGTTTAAGAGCACCCATAAATATCTTAATATTCAATGCATACCAAACATAAGATGTTTTGCCATGGAAGTTTGCACCATTCCACTGTCACGTCAGAATCTCATCATTAATGTCACGAAGAAAATCAAAGCAAAACATAGTAAAATATCTGGCATCAAGCCTTTTGCATCATGAACAATGGGAAATATGCATTATAGAATATGCATATGTCACAAGAAGATACATATTTATATTTTTATAAATGTTCCTGAAACATTAAGTTTCTAAGTTCCATTATGCATTATAGGGACTTCAAGGAGGCCAAGGGCCACCTGGACCTCAAGGAGAACGTGGAGCACCGGGATTCCCAGGAGCCCAAGGCGAAGGTGGACCACAGGGTGAAGCCGGGCCAGAGGTATAATTAAAATCTTTCATGATAAAATTGCATCTATATATATATTATAGAAATGATTATTGAATTCATTACTGCAAAAATCTATCATAATTCTTGTGTTTCTGTGTATGTTATTTTTTCAATTCGTTTTTGCTGAATAGGGACCACCTGGTGAACCAGGTAGAAATGGACTTGACGGACTTGCCGGACCTCCAGGAGCACCAGGAATGTCTGGACCAACAGGGTACCCGGGAGCACCTGGAGAAAGTGTAAGTTTTACTGATTTCAACATTCTGTGTTTCTGCCATATATATATATATATATATATATATATATATATATATATATATATATATATATATATATATATATATATATATATATATATATATATATATATATATGTGTGTGTGTGTGTGTGTGTGTGTGTGTGTGTGTGTAAAATTGAATGACAGAATGGAATGATTCGTAGGATGCTGCATCACAATTTACAAGTTTAGATATTTTAACAGACAATTTTATAGCAAATAGTTATCGTTACCCTACAGATTTCATATCATCTGTACAAAATTCGATTTGATTTGCAAACCTAAGATATATAAGAGCATGTTGAAAATGAAGAATAAATCATGCTTAATGAATACAGTAGCATGACACTGGTGTCTCTAAAGCTTTGCTCATTTGAACAATAAACTAGTAAGGTAAGGATTTTTGGCATCTGTGTAAAAGCAGTTCGTTTTAAAATGTAGTAAACAAATACAAACATTATAAAAAATGTAAATGTTACTTACGCCCTGTTTATTTGTACTGAAGTAAATATCCTAACTAAGATGCCAGCTTTTTGTATCTATTTAATAAATTAAAATACTAGAAGATACTAACTGTAAGGCTCTCCTGACCATAGAGCCAACCCTTGTATAAAAATTCAATCTTTTTTTTAGGGAGCTCCAGGAAATAACGGCTTACCAGGTCCCCCTGGGGATACAGGAGACAAAGGTAACCGTGGACCACCAGGAGCACCAGGACTTCAGGGACCACCCGGACCTCAGGTATGAGTATCTACATGCATATGTGTTCAGATATTCTTTGTGTATGGTCTATAGGGTTGTGTATGTTTTAGCAGAGGAAATACTGAACAAATCTTTCATCAGGACAAAAAGATAAGAGCGTATTATAATGTGTTATGAGGTCTAGATAAATCCGTTTAATATACTTTTTCGATCTTAATGCAAATTGCAATATTCCATGTAAATTTAGTTTCTAATGGTTTTATTTTTCGTGTCTAGGGACAATTGGGACCAAGTGGACCATCAGGACCACCCGGTGAACGCGGAGAACGCGTAAGTATGCAAAGTCTTTTACGAAAATAATTTGTAACAATTTCAGGTTTCCTCAGATAAAGATTGAAAATTTAACGAACATTTAAATAGACGTTATACGGAAAATTAATGAAACTTAATTATTGTTTTAGGGCAGTGCGGGAGAAGCTGGCATCAATGGAGCACCAGGCGCGCCAGGACCATCTGTGTGTATATAATATACTCATTATTGTGTAACAAAATTATGCTGTTCAATAAAAATAACAAGAAAATTGAACTAATGATAAGTTTTTAAGCAGCAGTTACGATAGTTACAACCAACAACAAAAATAAAATAAAATAAATATATATTTAAATATTCTCTCTATTAATCTATTATCTAAAGTAAAACTTCATTAATATCTTTAATTTTCTATCAGTAAGATCTTGAACCTGACAATTAGACCTTACTCACGACTGATATGGTCTGTACCTAAGATATGCTTATTTATGTGTAAATTCTTACTTCTATTTTGCCAGCGGGTTTTACTTTTCATTGATCCGGGTCCAGTGTCATAAATTGAAAAACTCTTCAATTCATATCTTTAATCTCTTCTATTCAAAATTGAATGAATAACCGATGTGTGTATTTTCATTAGTTTACCTTTTTCATAGATAAAATTAAGCCATAATGCATTTAACGATGGAATTATTCACAACGAATTAATTGTTTAAGGTATTTTCGACATTTAAGGTTCCAGACCCTATTTATCACGTGACATTTTTTATTGCTTTTTCTAAGGGACCAGCAGGACCTCAGGGTGACAAAGGAGATACTGGATCAAGGGGATTACAGGTAGAGTTCACCTAATGCCTTATATGTGCACTCTGTAAAAAAAACACTTAAAAAATTCAGTTTTGAAGAAAAATGACACTTTTGTAAAATGATTATTTTAAATAAATGTCCACTTTTTCTTACCCGATAAGATTTTTCAACAGAATCACATTAGACTGTTAATAATATTGGTAATATTTATTGTAGACTAGAATGCCACCACTATACTTAAAAGTTTTTAACTGTTTGTATCTTGTAGGGAGATAAGGGATGGCCTGGTCTGCCAGGTGCACAAGGTCTTCCTGGACCACAGGTATGATATTGTATTGTATATAGATTATTGTTCAATGTTTCTTTTAAAAATGAGGATTGCAGGTACTGGTTTTACAAAAAGACGTAACATTTCAACTATACATTTTGATGTATTTTTTCATTAAAGTAAAATATGGACATGTATATTTGCATAAACGCTACAGCATTTCAAAAAGGATATGTGTTCAAAAGACTATATATATTATGTACATGATAATGGGTAAAATTGCCATTTTTTACACTAATAATTTTTCCAATATTTATAACATATATATTTGAATGTATATGATCTTGCCAAAAAATCTTATTTTATGATATTTTTTGGCAGGGACCAATGGGAGATGCAGGAATAAGTGGACCACCTGGTCCCCCAGGTCAATCAGTGAGTAATCAGTATCACTAAAACTCTGTAAATAGAATTTTAATATTTCAAAAGTAACATGAAGAACATTGCTACTAGATAATGTTAAATTCATATTCATTTTAAAAATTAAAAAAAAAAAACAATAAATCTTAACTTGAGAGTAGATTGCCCTGTATACACATGTTTCCAGTAGAAATTCTACATCAGCAATCTCATAGTATCCTAAGAAAAAATGAATTGATAACGATACTTTCACTGTAGGGAAATCCAGGAGCACGTGGAAACCCAGGAAGAGATGGCGATCAAGGACCTGTCGGAGCACCAGGCCCTGTCGTAAGTTAAAGCTTTATGACCAAATCTCCTTTAACAATGATGCATTATTTTCATTGATCAAAGATATAAAAGAGGAAAACTTTGATTTAGATAAATATTTTGTCTCTCTAAATGGGCATCAACCAGTTATATAAAACTCAAAAGAGGTAGAGATAACAAATTTTTCAATATATTCGGCATCTGATATTATGGTACATATGGCAGTATCGTGTTTTATCTTGTAGGGACCACGAGGACCACAAGGAAATGATGGAAAGACTGTAAGTTTAACTGATTGGTTTACAATACTGAGACAAACATTTAAGTGCTCATATGATGTTACTCTTCAGACAAAAATGTAACTTGCACATGTACACTTATTTATGATTAGAATCTTGTATTGAAATTAGTATATGATGGTATTTTACTTTCATTTTCTTGATATTTGTTTACTTTCTTTTACCGTTAAGTCATTTATGTTATGTATCTCTACAACAGGGACCAGCAGGACCTGTGGGACCGTCAGGACCACCCGGACAACCAGTAAGTATTATCACGGAATAAATATTACGTCATAATCTACACGACCATGGAATGGTTTACCAACAAAAATGCTTATTAGTAAACATCATCAGGGAATAGTTAATGTGGTATATAATAATATACTCGGCCAACATGGCAAACCGACCGGAAAGTCTTCAGTATTATCAGGGAGTAAATTATTGAGTACATTGAAATACACGGTGCATTCAGCTTACCAAGAGGAAATGCTAACATTTCCTTGCTGTCTGATCATGTCATTGTACTATGACTTTAATTTCTACTGGACTCTATGGAATTGTCTTTGTCTTGCTGCTTACCAAGCCTCGATGTCAATTATTATTCAAGTCTATAATCCTTCTAGAAGTCTCTTTCTGATTTCAAGATAATTATAAGTACAGTTTTGGCCACATGAGTTTATGATATTATTATTTTCGTTTTGAATGATGGCTTTCTATGTATTTTTCAGGGTTATGCACCAGTATGGCCAGGTCAACCAAACTATGGAGGATTCAAGGGACCAGCAGCTGATCCATACGTAAGGGACAGAAAATATATTTCTGATTTAATCATGTTTGACGGTCTGGTACTCAAAGAAAAATAAGGGCAAACCAAATTATTATATAACAATGTTTTAATTTATTCTATGTCTGTCTATTTACATCCATATTGGAATTAGTCATGATACATAGTCAGGTTTCTTGTCCTTTAGTTTGCTTTTCATTATTATGGGCGTATTATTAAAAAGTGTGTTGTGGTTTTTTTCAGTATGGTGATGATCCACATGCAACCGTAAGTAAGCTATTGACACTTATACCACACAGCAAACACAATTATATATGATGTATTTTAATAATACAATATGTTATATTTTTCACGGCAAAGTAAAATAATATAATACACATTTACATATTGATTAATGACAATAGATTTTTATTAGAGAAAGGCCACAAAATGGGCTAAAACTTACATTGAATGTACTGTAGCTTTTCAACTTTGTTACATCTGAGTTCGACTCGAGGTTCGATCAAGAGAGAAGGTCTGCGAGAAAACATGCTGAAGGTCAGCCAACATTATTAATTACTGGCGGAGACCGTATTCATGATATCCTGATGTAAAGAAGAATATAGGAAACTGATAATTGTTTTGATTATATAAAGAAAGTGTTAATATTCAAACCAAGTATGTATGTATAACATCAATATTATATTCATAGAGTGGCGATGCATATGTAGACCTCAACCAACTTGGCGAGGCCATTGAACGCGTCAAAAAACCATTAGGAACACAACGTGCACCTGCCAGATCCTGCCAACACCTTAAACGTACACACGCACCCACTGTACTCAAGGACGGTAAGTGATATTCATTCTGCTACACATACTAACTAAGGTGCAGGTAAGGTTGCTGAACGACGATCGATACCGATTATCGGAGAGAATTTTGATAAAACGATCTTGCAACTTCTGTCTCCAGAAGAGACAAAAAAGACCGTGACTCGCTGGCACATTAGCAATCCTTCATTGCGGCTGCATAGGTTGTAAATTACTCCGTGGGTAATGCAACAGGCAAATGCTTTTACAAAACAAAAACATCTACATAAAAAGTTCAGCCAACAGTAATGTTCTAATCAGATTTGATTCGGTTGGTTGGTTGGTTGATTGGTGTTTTACGTCGATTTCAACAATTTTTCAGTTATATCTCGACATAGAAGCAGGAGATAACCAATCTCTTAAACATAGTGGCACAATCCGCCGCAAGACAAGCGCTTAACCACTACACCAAGCCTGACCAAGAGATTTGATTTGAAGCTATACTTCATTAAATGTTGTTATAAACAACTAAGAAATATTAATAAATGTAGATATATAACGGATATATACATTTCTTACTTTTCTTATTTCTTTTGAACAGGATACTATTTCATTGATCCAAATGGCGACTCAGTCGTTGATGCCATTGAAGTTTATTGCAGATTTTCTGATGAACATACCTGTATCCGATCCAGTGGAAACCCTGTGAGTGATAGTACACTGATTTTATATAATAATTAATATACTATAATAGTATGATACTTATTATTTATCATTTCTCTCAAAAGGATATCAAAAGTATGTATACATGAGTTTCCCAAGCATAGTTAATTAATGGTTTTGCTACAGCAAAGTCAGATACGATTTTACTTACAAAATAAATTTTAAAGTTAAATGAAGAAGTATTACTTCTTAATCTTAACAATCCGTTCATGAAATGATTAGGATAATTTTGATTTGGTGATTTTGAGTGTGTGCTTACTTTTTATTGAAATTTGGTCACACTCATCAATGGTTCCTCAATGGATTCGTGATTTTAAAATATTTTCACATAAATTAGACTTCACAGAACTGATGTTCCTCTACTTTTCTCATTTTTTAAAACAACTGTAAATTCTATTTGTTGAGTTTATTTTTTACAAAAAGCTTATTGCAGTTGCATATGAGGTGTGTTACAAAGTCAGAATGCTTCAAAACGTTTTCTGCTAACATACCTATTTTAACATTATTTTTTTTTCTTTTTTTTTTTTTTTTTTTTTTTGATAATACTACCAGTCATTTCTTTTCTTCTTATACTTTCGGCGGGTTTGAAAAATATCGTTATGGAATTGATCCAAAACGTTTCTCATTTGAACGGTTCCGATTTTGCATAATTATGTATGCAGTATCGTGATTAATTTTAATTAAAGTTACATGTGATAATATACATGTTTTAGGAGGGACGTCAAAGGTGGACAAAGGTTTCCGATAGAGCACAATGGTTTATTGAAGAAATTAACCAAAAACAGGAAGTAAGTAAACATATGGCTTATTACAAGAAGTCAATATAAATACAGTAATTACTTCCGTGACCAATAGGTATTGGGTGTACTGCAAGGTGTTATACTCTCTCCCTTAAGACGAGACTGTAAATGTACTTTTTACAACGTGCAAACAATTACACTTCCGACGTAGGAAGATGACTACAAGTTTCAGGAGTAGATTTAGCACTTTTCCTAAAAAATTAAACAATAAATGATGAAAATATTTGAATTAGGGGGGGGGGTCTAGCATTGCTTTTCTGGTTATGTTTTCGATCAAAAGAAAGAAACTCTTATATCACACTGATTTTTGTTGTCCTTCTAGACTCATGTTTAGGTTTCTTTCCTCTGTACTCCTATATATGTCTCTACATATCAATTGCAACTTCTGTCTTACAGCTAAGTCAAATGTATTTTCACTTCTGGTAAAGCAAGTATTTCATAACTCCATTTATCACAAACAGCATACCAAAATTTCTCGTATACAGAGAGGCTCCTGCATCATGTTAACTTTATCGACAGAACAATTATGATTCAGTTTGTGTACCTCAATGTTTTTCTAAAATACTCTGAAAGTAATTAACTCCTAATGTTTTAGAGTTTCCTCAATATAGTACAAATACTATATAGTCTAGGACCGTGTTTTAAGAACGGTTAAATCTTTAAAAGTAAGTATTCCAGAAATAGATGCTTCAAAATAAAACCAAAAATGGGAGGTATTTAGTAATTATAAAGCTTAATTTTTTATTGTCCTGGTTTGGTTTTTTTAGTTCTTCTACAAGGCTGATAAATCTCAGATCGCTCATCTAGCCCTGCACAGCAGCGATGCCTTCCAGACAGTGTACTTCGAGTGTAAGAATGTCGACCCATATGGAGCCCGATTCTTGACATTCGATGAGGATCACGAGATTGACACCGCTTTCTCTAGATACAGAAGAACAACACAGGTCCTCGCCGATAACCAGTGCACAGTAAGTATATTAACTTTCAGTAAAAAAAATAAAACATAAAGAAAAGAAACAAGCTTCTTAATGTAAACATTGCTTGTGCTTCTTTGCAAATCTAAGACATGATTTGTGTCACTCCATCACCATCAGTCGGGCATGGCATTTAAATTTTAAACATTTGTTTGGGAGTTTTATATATTTTTTGTTTGCACGGACTATGTTTTGTATACAAGGTAAACGGACAAATATCTTTTCTTTTTATTTATTTATTTATTTATTTTTTTTTTTTTTTTGTTTTTTTTTTTTTTGTTTTTTGTCATGTATGTAAAACAGAAGTGTTAGGATATAAGAATAAAAATGAACAAATATTTTCATTCTAAGTTTTAGAAAACTTAAATTTTTTTTTCAATTCAGAACAAAAACGACAAATGGGGACAAGCTACATTCACCATCAAAACCCAGCAGACCCATCTTTTGCCCTTGCTGGATATGCAGCTATACAACATTGGTAAGGACGGACAAGAGTTCAATATACAAATGGGAGAAGTATGTTTCCATAGCGACAGTGGCTTTTAGAATGTATTCGATTATAACAAACAGCTTGAAATCATGGCGTTACTTGAAACCATGGCAACAAATAAAAATTGGATACTACAGTTTTAATTCATAAGGATGGTAGAAAATCATGGCAACCAAAGAAAGCTTGACATTTAATTGAAGATCATAGATGACCGTATGATATAAATAAAAGTAGAAAATTTTGATCTGAAATCTCGGGATAGTCCTCATTGTGCCAAAGAGTTCATATAGAGGTTAAAATCATGGCAAATAAAATCAATTGATGAATAAGAACAAAAACAAAATCATGGCATTACCAACAATTCATTATGGCGACTGGATATCATGGACGCTCTCTTGTCAGAATCAGGACTATAATTAGAGATTTAGGTCATGTGACATTCATGTGACATTTAACTTTACATCATGTGACAGCCTTATCCATCTCCGTCCATCTTATGTATAAGGCAAATGTTGATATCTCAATGACTTTTATCATTCCGCTGAAACGATAAAAATGATGCTCATTTTGTATTGGCAGCATATATGGAACAAACTGCCGAAGACCAAACTCATTCAATTATGTTTTTCATCTATGTAAGCGTTAAGTAAGACACTCGGCATTTCTGTGATGGCTTATTGTGTAATTTGTGCAATATTCGTCCTATGTGAATACACAAATGTAGGCAGCGTCATGCGCTGTCAGTTACTTCCGGTGTAATTTGATGTCTTCTTTGTGGCGATTATTTTGGTAAAGTCTAAAATAAATTTATAATAAAACTGATATTGCCTTTCTTGTGTTATTTTATGAGAGTTGTTATATAATTTACGGTAAGAAAACCCTGATGACTACTTGTTAAATAACGAAGATGATGAGGACAAGAATTATGATAATAAGGATGAGGAACAAGTACGAAAAAAGATAATGGTAATGTTAGGACGGTGATAAAATGGTAACAAGGCCGACAGGGTTCGAACTCATTACCTTTAAAACTGCAATAAAACTATTCATTTTTGTTTTACATGTGTGAGCTTGTGGTATAGACTGATATCATTATAATATACGACATTAATGGGTACAACAGTGTTCCAAGCTGAATATTCCTGTACAGCGGTGAGGTGTGATTAACTTCTCCTATTAAGCTATCAACATCCGCCATGAATGCTCATACCATGCAGACACATATACTTCAAAATTACGAGATTATCAGTTATGGGAAACTATGAGTTAAAGAGGCACACGTGCTGTGTAGAAAGCGTAAAGATTTTATTAATTCGGTACATGTAATGAAAGGTTTTAGTTGTTTTGCATACCTCAAAAATGTAGGACAATTCCCATGTGCGGCAGATAAGGTAGAAAATAATCTACAACTTTTACTACTACTTGCCACAAATGCAGTCCGGGATCTATTGCAGTATAAGTACAAAGGGTTTATTCATTTATATGTGTGTATAATATGTATTTATGAGATACATTAGGGTTATTTACTTCTCAAATTGAATACATAGATATTTAAAAGATACTCAGCAATACGCCATATTGAATATAATGTAACTAATTTATGATACAGTGTAAAGATTAAGATAACACTTTACATTGCAATTATCACTTTCTTCTTTGTAAATTGACCCGAAATATCATGAATTACTGAAGATGTTATTAATTATGATAAAGTTCTACTGACTGTGTCATGTTGTTTTTCCTGTATGATGTTAAGTTATTCTATCTAGGTTGTACTTATTGTTCGGGTTAAGTTTTTACCGAAATCTATCATCATGGGTCGTTTACCAGACTCGAGGCAGTGCTGGGAACAGACTCACGATGTATACGCCACTTAATGTTGATTAAGACGATAAGTGGGTTTTTTTTTTATTATTATTATTTTTTTTTTTTTTTGCATATTGTATTGTTTATATTACATTGATGACCAGTCATTTTACAATGGTGATCATTCATTTTCCAATTGATTCAGTTACCTTAAGTATCATGGTTTATTAATTTACTATTAAAGGTAGTTTACACTTATTCCCTTAGCAGTATGGAGCTCGTAAAAAAGTTCCCCGCGGAGGGTTTGACTTAAGTGTTATTATACTCTATTTCCTGATGTTATGTGACTGTGACACTTTCTACACAGTGTTCACGTTCATGTATATATACAGTGCTGAATTATATTGTTTCGTCTGTATATCAGGGCATTCACGGCGGGTGTGGCTAGCCAAACAGGAGACGCTCACTCCTCCTGGTCTCACCTCTGAGTTTCAAGGGTCCGTGACTATCCACTGTGGTACATTGTTGTAAGTGCCGTAGTCATGTGACACCAGTTATTTTCGTTTTTTAACCATTTTCTCCTACCGGTAATTACAATTTTTCCAACGATATAGCAGAGACATATAATTCGTTAATACTGAACTACTTAAGTCAAAATTAAGAAGGCGAATATAGTCTATAAAACCTTTTGGCAAAATCATATATACTTGTTAGGTATTTCGCAACACATTGTTACATTTAGTGCATGGTAATCCTACTTACACAGTAATAAATTTGTCTCCTTCCAAAGTGTTTGATAACCACAAGTCAGTTCTAGTTCATTTGGCATTACTATAACTGAATCTGATCTCAAACTGTCATACCTGTTTTGGATTCAAAAGATTTATAGCTGAATCTTCCAAGTGTTCCAACAAGCCTGTTTCCATATTACCGACGAACCTTCTGACAGAAATCAAACCTATTCTTCAGAAATACTGCTCTACTGCTTAATCAAAAAGCGGAATCAATCAGATGTAGATCCTTACGAACTTCTAGAGCAAATGAAATCTCTTATTTTTATACGCCCGTCGTCAGACAGGACGTAGTATGGTATGGCGTTGTCCGTCCGTCCCTCCGTCCGAGTTCATGTTTTCCGGACTTTTTTCTGCAGTCTTTCCATGTATTGGATTGAAACTTGGCAT
Organism: Pteria penguin; assembly: GCA_035048485.1. NCBI lineage: Eukaryota > Metazoa > Mollusca > Bivalvia > Pterioida > Pteriidae > Pteria > Pteria penguin. Next base: position 21,086,378 of record CM068584.1, read on the forward strand.
ACAACTTTATATTAACGAGGGTCAGTGCCAGTTCACATTTGGGTATGATTGCTTTAGTTTTGCGAGAGTTACGACCCTTGAACTTAGAAATTGTCAAGTATTTTACAGTTTTCGGGACTTTTTCTTTAGTCTTTAAGGATGTTTAAAACTTGGTTTATTACTTTATATCAATGAGGGTCAGTGCCAATTCGCATTTGGGTATGGTTGCTTTGGATTTATTAGAGTTATGCCCTTTGAACTTCGAAATTTTCAAGGATTTTACAGTTTTCCGGATTACTTTATGCAGTGTTTCAAGGTATTCGATTGAAACTTGGCATATATATTTATATCAATTTTCTATCCATGCGAAGTCATATTTTAAGGACAGCAGTTTTTCTGTAGATGTTGGATTTAAAACTTTATATTCATTCCCATTGATCCCCTTCAAGCTAAGCGACAGGCGTATTATGCCAGGCTAGGCGTTGCTCTTGTAAATAATGTCACCAGCGTCAATTCTTTTGTTTTTTTTTTTTTCATCTCTTTTATATGACTTTGGTTCAAGGTCATGACATATCTTTGGGTCATGAACAACAATTGTGTAAATGATATCTCCCTCAAAATAATAGGGAGACGTCATGACCCGGAAAAGTGTCATGGACAGACATGGGACAGAGACACAGACGGACAACATGCTCCGTACAATGTGATACACACCTTTGGATCATGGAAAACGAAGGTGTGAAATAATATTCAGATCCTACCTAGCATTAAGGAGCTATGACCCGTACAAGGATTTTGACAATGCGTGCACTGTAACCTTGGCCTTGGAGATATTATCTTTGGTCAAGATCATAACACACCCTTGGGTCATGGACAACAATTGTGTGAAATATTATCCAGATCCACCCTGGTAGTATGAAGTTATGGTATGTACATAGATTTCGGCTATGTGTGCACTGTGACTTGACCTTGAAGATATGACCTTTGGTGGAGGTCATGACACACCTTTGGTCATGAACAAAAATTGTTGACAAGGGGGTAAGAAGTTATGGCCCGGACAAATGTGAACAGTCGGACAGACGGACAAATAGACAGGGTATCCCTATATACCTCCCATAAGTTTGTTTGCGGTGGTATAGAAATAAAAAAGAGAAAACACTTGGCATTCCCAAAAGGCAATGATATGCTATTTTGGGAAGGATATGCCTAGTGTAAGATACATGTATATAATTGAAAACTGGTAAACATACGTCACTAAATATGCAGTCAGCGATAGTTTAATTATACGTTACAATAGGGCTGCATTGTATCGCACGCTGTTAACGATACCTAACAAATGTATATGTATTTGAATGTGCTGCAGGTCGTGAGGTCCCGATTCCAATTTTCATCAGCAATCTGATACTGTCTTGTTTACAGATGAGTCAGCAGTGACAGTAAAGCAGAGGAATACAGGCACCAATGTGACACCGTATCTTTCAATACATACAGCTCCGGTCTGTGTACATAAGATAGGAAGAATTGGGTCATGTTAAATACAGACTCGTGTATACATGCGTATGAATAAACTCGAACAGGTATGATCTGCTTTAAAGAATTACCACAGCAAAATTTTCACAAGTGAAACGAAGTTTTCCATCATAAATTTATATTGTGCAAGTCAGTATTAAAGTTTACATGTACACGAAATTTTCTTGATCTTTTTATAGATTAGCTCGTTATTCATCATTTGGCATGAGTAAAAGCAAAACATTCATACGGTGCATACATAGAACTCTACAAAGGGATACAGTACAGAAAGGATTTGAACTGCGAAGACCTCTTCACACATCAGCGGTCATGGCAACAGCAGAGAGACGTAAGTCTGTTCAAACGATGTATTAGATTTAGGGCATGATCTCCAGGGTCATGAAACAGTGTACTTCATACCTGTAGAACATTTAACCACGACATGAACGAGTGCATATAACGAATATGTAGTAAGGAGGATAAGTCTGAATCTCAGGACATTCTGTGGTTGTAGTGACGCCTCTATACCCTGTGGAACGGCTGGTATGTTTGTGACGCAGCACTTGTTATATGCCCTGTTCACATGTCCACCGATGAGGCGCGAGATCCTCTACCGATTGCGTGACGAGATTACATTTTGAAAAATCGTATGGAGGCCCACCGATGATTTTCATCATGTTAAGATGAGTTTTGAAAATTGGGCATCGATTGACTCTTCGGAAGAAAATAGCCAGGGGTTAATTTCTTCCGATGAGTTTGGCAACGGAGGTCTATCGGTAATAACCGTAAGGACATCGGCCGTGTAACTTTCCGATGAGTTTGACATTGGAAGTCTATCGGTTATAACGGTTAGGACAACGGCCGTGCAACTTTCCGAAGAGTTTAACAACGGAGGTCTATCGGTTATGACAGCTCTCATAAAATAACACGCGTCCCTCCAAAAGTCTCGGAATTAGCTGTCAATAATTTACTTGTTTCAAGGTTTAAGCAAACAGATTTTTTATGAGAAAAGCTTAATTCCAAAGTCAAAAGCAAAATGTAAATAAACTTCGAAAGATGAAATCAATATACATGTATTCCAATTAATACACCTCCTAGGGTAATACACTATATCACGACCTGTTACACCCGGAAATAGGATCGGAACATAGATACCTGGAACTAGTCGCTTCAATCCCAGTTAGTTATTTTTTTTTTGTATATCGTACGGTATCCATACAGATACCTGTCCAAGATCAGAGTGGCATCCTATGCATCTATCAGTATCGGCCTTTGCCCATTCAACACATGATTGAAAACTTTTATACATTTTCGTCGTATTATCGCCATGATAACCGGTGTATAACTGACTTGATGTTTCATATTTTTCTCGGTTAGAAGAGGAATATATTCATTTCTTATTATTCTAATAGGTGATGCATTCTCAAACCCTGATATACAGAAACTGCTGTCAAATTTGCACACCATGATGGTAAAATCTCTCATCGCAATGGAAACAAAAGAAACAAAAGTTTGTAATTTCAAACAACCAGAAACGTTAACAGTAAGTATATTTCCAAACTTTCACTGGTAAGATGATTGCGTAAGCCGATATGATTCCTTTATTTTTTTTATTATTTCAAGATTTTAGCCTTTGATGCCAGAACGCATAAAACATAGACATTACCTAACATGTCAAGAGAAAACACAAACATAATCTGATGTGCTTAACTATCTACTTATTTATTTGTTTATCCATTCACCCACCAATCCATCCATTCATTCATATATCCATCCATTTTTCTATCTGTCTCCTATTTTTCAGAATGATTTAGATTTAGAAATTGGAGATGCTCCAGTATCGAATGACGCAGTTCTCAATCTGTGTCAGAGTGTCCTAGACCACAGTATCAAGACAGGTTGATTTTTTTTTCTTCTCTTCCTCTTTTTTCATCATTAAACTGAACGTTCCTTGATTTTATTTCATCTTTCTTGCAGTTTTATTGTTGGCATCGACCTTAAACATATTAAGTCATAATAAAAGTCAGACTTTTCTATCTTTGAAAAATAAATAATACTTTGAAAACGAAATAAAGATATATTTTTGCATAATTATGGACACTATCTTATTTTCTATACTGCTCAAATTAAATATTTGTAATTTTGGTCTAACTGAATGTATATATATTTAAAGTTATTGATTTCCTTTCTATTTTTCCTTCCGTTTATTTTTCTACATTATATTTTCACTACACAGCTAGTCCCCGCTTCATGAACCAATTGTATAGTGGTATAAACCCATATTGTTTGGCGGGATCGTGGTTGACAGAGACGCTCAATACCAATTTGTATGTATGATGATGTCCAAGAAAGAAATATATTAATACTGCAGAAATACATTGCTCGATAAAAGAAAAACATCTACATGTCATAAGAACGGCTTACTTAATGTTTAATGCCTCGATCTCAGTCACACACTGAAACCCTTTTAAACATAATTTATTTATATAAATTAAAGACGATTGATAAATTATTTTTAGCAATTCCTGTGGTTTACTCTCAACGTTACAAACCAATAATAGGCTTCTCATCTCTCTTTATTTTTGATATTTTAAACAATAGACACACGTACGAGGTCGCTCCTGTGTTCGTTGTCATGGAATCATATATGATGAAGAAAATGACGTCAATTCTAGGATTTCAAAATGGTGACGGAGTGTTTACTCCAGGTAAGTTTTCCCTGTCAAACAAAAACCCCAAACAACAACAACAACAAAAAACAAATAAAAAAAAAAAAAGAAAACAACACCATTCCTCATCCCTTTTCCAATGCTATGTTTCTCGCTATAACATTATAAAGAGAAAACAGAAGACATCTGACAAAGCTGTATGAAACAAATCACCATGGGCATGCACACAAAAAATAATAATAGTAGAATATTCACGGAAAAACGACATTACAAATTACAAATTGTTCTGCAGTTACGATACCGACTTAGGACGGTCAATTGAAGTAATACTTGTCATTCAATTGGTGTGGTTAATCGACCATCTTCTCACTCACCGCAAAAGCAGCACAATCAAAGGAAACGCGTTTAAAAATTCATAAATAATCCTTCCTATAGAGAACAAGGAAGCAACCATGTCGGTGGGTGCGCCAGTGAATTTGCCAAAATTCATAATTTTTTTTTCTTTAAGTATCTTATAATTTCTATCTGTTATAATACCTCTTCTGATATGAAATTCTAAATATTAGTGTAAAGAAATTGATAGCAAACACATTCTTTGAATTTCTTTTTAAATGTTATCATGATGTATTAAGAGAGGAAGGGTGGATAGTTGCATTTTAAATATAGTTCAGTGAATTTCTTCAGAACATAAGAAAATTTTACGACGAAACTTGGCTGGCATGAATTAAGATCTCAATGTCTCCTGCAAATGTTGATGTATTTGGATTAATGTGATGAAGACGAGGGAGGGGCATGGAAACTTTTAATTAGCAAGGCGAGCTATGCTACATACTCAAATGACGAAATGATGTCCTTATGTCACATGTCAGATTATCTCAGCTTGTCAGATAATTTTGTTGAATTGTCAGATTTTAAATCCACTTGTGAGCAATTATGTTGACTCATTAGATATAATATTGAGAAACATATATGATTACATTGGCTGATTCAGAGGGGGTTGCTACCCGTCTTTGGTTTTACCAAAAAGAGGTCATATTCTACCATTTTAGGGCTGCAAACCCACCCCCCCCCCACCTTTCCAGACCGAAAAGGGCAAAATGTTAGTCACGGGAGACTGGACCCCCCCCCCTTTCCCCTTTTAAAAAAGTTTAAATCGGGTTTCCTTTATATACGCTCGTTGTCAGACGGGACATATGTTATTCTGCTGTCCGTCCGTCTATCCGTTCGCCTCGGGCTATTTTGTTCCTGAACGCTTTTGGTCGTACTTCAAGATATTGACATAAAACTTGAGGCTTAAGATATGTAAATGGTCCTGCTTATGGATGTTTTCACTTTTTGGCAATTGAAATAATTTAAAAAAATATATATTCGATATTTTTTTTTCTTCTGAAAGTCTTCAGTCATGCTAGGAAATATTTTGTCGCACTTGGTCACAGTTAGTATTGCTAATATTTTTTTCAGTTATGGTTTCAAAATGAGGTATTATGGACTTCTGACTCAATTTTCCTTTAAACAAGTGTCATTTCCCTTTAGTAAATTAGATTTTCGCTCTTTGTAGAAAGATACTGTCCTGAAATGAACCGACGGGCGTAGTTTGAAATGTAGGTGTTGTTTTTGTTATCTCTTGGAAACAACACTCTAGTAAGTTGATAAAGCCAAATTGTTTTTTTTTTTTTTTTCTTATCTTTTTGATATTTTATAGGGGGTTCATTCGCTAACATGCTAGGAATGCATTTAGCCCGCTACAAAGCAGATCCTTCTGTGAAGGAGAAAGGTCTCTATGCACATAACAAATTCGTCCTGTTTACATCAGCAGAGGTAGGTCAATGTTGAAAATTATAATTGGTAAGACATTCCTACATATATGTAACGCCCTTCTGTTTGGAATTTAGATTTCGTATCAAATGGCCAATAGTCTTTTAGTGTTTCAAAACAGTAAGACAACAAAATAAATGTACTGCTTTATCAAATAGGTTATCAATACAGCCTAAGCCAATTTCATTATATACATATATACAAAAGCTTCGATTTATGTAGAAATAAATAAACACAAAATGCTTCATTACCTGGATATAAACAGTGTGCAAACCTCACTGTGCTGTTTAGATCTTTAAAATCTTTATTCATTGTGCATTGAAAATTATCTCTATGTAGAAGAATCTTAATTATCGGTCTGTTTAAGTATACAGAGGTTTTTCTGTCTTCATGAACGCAAAAAAAAAAACCGAAAGAAAAAAGAAAGGAAAGGAAATGAAAAAAGAAAAAAATATATATATGCAAATTTTACCGTGCTGTTTAGATCTTTATTCATGTTTATATTTAAAGTGAACTATATGTTGAAGAATCTTCATTATCGGTCTGTTTAAATATCCAGAAGTTCATCGGCCTTCGTGAATGCAAAACAAAGAAAGAAAAAGAAAAGAAAAAAGAAAAACACAAATATATTTTTTACTCTAGGCCCATTACTCTATCGCGAAGGGAGCAAGTTTTCTAGGATTTGGTACAGACAATGCCATACGTGTAGATACAGACGAAAGAGGCATCATGATACCTGCCGTACTGGATCAAAAGATACAAGAGGCCAAAGAAAAGGTATAATATATATCTAACCCTAACTACAATAATGTATTCCTACTTGACTTGTTGAGATTTTGACGACGTTTACAATAGTCGGCTACAAGACCGCCCCATCAACTTCAGCGCAGAGCGAACACATTTCACGTTCGGCACAGTTTCTTTCTTACCGTCTCTGTAATTAATCATTCATAAATCCCTCCAAGTCCTGCACAATCCACTACCAGTTTTATTGGGGAATTTGAAAGTCATTTTGTCACCTGACCGTGAGATGGTTGATGGTTGTAAGTCTTACTGCATGTTCGATGTTTAAAACCATGTTTCTCATATGGAAAACGACTGTTGAACCGGGTGTTTTGTCAAGTTGTACCACAGTTATTATACTTATGTGATTCCATTTTTATGGTGACTTTGCTCGCTGCCAGGTACACATGGGATTTCACGGAGTATACCTGCGATTTCATGGTTTGAGTATTGATTCCTTTGTAGGGAAACCTTAACTCTGTCTGCTGAGTAAAATTTATCATTTTTGTTGTAGGGAAACACATCTTTCTTCCTTCTGTTGAGTGAGATGTGTTTTATTGTAGGGAAACACACCTTTTTCCCCTCTGTTGAGTAAGATGTATTGTTGATGTAGGGAAACACACTTTTCTTCCTTTTGTTGAGTAAGATGTGTTGTTACTGTTGTTGTTGTAGGGAATCACATCATTCTTCACTATGTTGAATAAGGTGTATTGTTGTCGTTGTAGGAAGACACTGCTTTCTTCCCTCTGTTGAATAAAATGTATTGTTATCGTTGTAGGAAAACATACCTTTCTTCCTTTTGTTGAGTAAGATGTATTGTTGTCGTTATAGGGAAACACACCTTTATTCGTTATGGGTACAACTGGCACAACCGTTCTCGGAGCATGTGATGACCTCAATGCACTTGCAGATATCTGCGAGAAACACGGAGTCTGGTTCCATGTCGATGTAAGGAAAATGAAAGTTTGTTTATCGTATCACTTCTGCTCTCTATTCGTGATTTTGGAATTTAATGTTTCCAATGTTTTAATAAGCCATATGACATTATAGGCAGCATGGGGAGGAGGTGTGATTCTGTCTAACAAATACAAACACCTGATGGCGGGAATTCACAGGTAAATGTATCTTATTAATGCTTTTGTAAAAAGATCCTTAAAGCATGAAAGTATGAAGTGACTTAACACCAGCAGTGACTTAGCATGCAGTGACTTAAAAGTAATAGTGACTTATGTGACTTAAACTAAGGACGCACTACACGAGTTTGATTCCTGTCGACGACGACTACATAGGTGTTGAGCGTATCAATTATCAAACATATGCCTGAAGAGAAAATCTTATAGCCATATCTGCACTTGTCACTTGATAATACCACATTGTTTAAGTTTTTATTTTATATTAAACTCGATCCATCTAAATTTAACTACAAAATTTAATCTACAAAACTGAATATGAAGTAACGCCAAGCTCCACACACAATACAATGGGTGAAATTAAAACCATATGAATTATAACTATCATTTGTGCACTGACTGTCTGTTTTGGGTTTATTTATTTATTTATTTATTATCATCATTATTATTATTCCATTTATTCCTTTTTTGTTTTTTTTTTTTAATTTCTTTATTATTAATATCATTATTAAAATTATTTGTTGTTGTTGTTGTTATAATTATTATTATTATTATTATTATTATTATTATTATTATTATTATTATTATTATTATTATTATTATTATTATTATTATTATTATTATTATTATTATTATTATTATTATTATTATTATTATTATTATCTACTTTTTTACATTGTATGACATCATGACAATTTACAAATCACTTAAGAATTGCGCCAAATTAAGATAAAGATAAATTAAATTTTTAAATGTCTTTTATACATGTATATATTTAGGGCGGATTCAGTAGCTTGGAATATACATAAGATGAGCACAGGGTTGATACAATGCTCAGTGCTTCTCACAAAGGAAAAGGTAAGTTTAATATGTATATTGTAAATCACTGTATTACTCACGAAGGAAGTTATGGTAGAGTGCTATATTTAGTATCCACATGTATAAATACTAGGGAATATATCACTATTGATACTGTCTCAGCTCTGTATCAGGCGTAGAATGGATGTAGATGAAAACGCTTGGCTTGTGGTACAGGTGCTCATGGTTCAGATTCTGTCTTTAACATAAGAAAGTCCTGTATCATGGTTGACAATCCTAAAAGATACCTTAATGCTTAGGGTTTGTCCACTAAGTATATATAGAAAATTCTGTGTATCTGTACAGAATAGATGCCGTCATATTTATAGTAATGCTTTATGGCAGACAAAATATTTGTGTCTTACAATTTCTATAATTCCACATTGTTTAGGGGGTTGGTTATGTATACAGTTACCCGGTATGAGTGTCAGTCAGTCAGCCAGTCTGTCTGTCTGTCTGTCTATATATGCTTATTACGATCCGACTGTAATCGGAGCCATGCTTTTGTTACGTATCAAATCTTCACCAAGCCTTATTAAGATCTATGTTATAAGTGCAACTTAGTGCCCACAGTGTAATTAAATCCACATTATAATTTCTCATTTACTTTAGGGATTTTTGGAACAGGCCAATCAGTTTCGTGCAGAGTATTTATTCCAGCCTGATAAACACTACGACACATCATTTGATATCGGTAAAAGAAGCTATATTTCTAAATACTTTAAACAGGGAGATATAAATGCATGTATTTTATCTACTGTCACCTTTATGTATATTCAGTTCAGTTAATCATTTGTGAATCAATGTACTTGTATTTATCTTTGTAAACTGACCTATACACTTTAATTCTTAATAAAATTCAAATTCTATGAAAACATCTATTGATATACATGTGCATATGACTTGTACTAGTGGCAGATCCAGGATTTCCGAAAAAGGGGGGCGCACATGTGTATTAGCCAAACTACTCGGCCGGTGTTGGTGCCAAATCTGGATTTTTAATTGTAAGTTTGTGGCGAAAAGGACCCCCCTCTAAATCCGCCTCTGTGTACATACATATATAGGGTACATATTCCTAAGAGCTGACGTAGCATAGTCGATAGCATGCTTCATTCATGACCAAACGGTCTTGGGTTTGATTCCCAGTGGCACGTAAACGATATTTAGCTTCATACGTGGGTCCACGACTTACATGCGGTCAGAATTTCTATACAATGCGTCCGTCAGCAGCAATGGAAGCAATGAAACACGTAAAATAAATAATGATATTGTACATATATACAATGATGTATTGAAATATAGACAAGGCCTGGGAGAACAGCATTCATTGATTTAATGTTATAATAAAATCATTGAATTCTATGCTGATTTGTACATAAAATTTCTAAGGTGACAAAACGATCCAATGCGGTCGTAAGGTAGACGTTCTGAAACTATGGACAATGTGGAAGGCACGAGGAGATCAGGGTATGGTGGAACAGGTAGAAAGAGCATTTGATAACGCAAAGTAAGTCATTAATATATACAATTGTTTAATTTGATAAATGTGGGATCTGTTTGAATCGCATGAGAAGATATATTATAAAACATTTTGTCAACTTTTTCTCCTTTCACATTCTTATTTTAACAAAAGCTGTCAATATTTTCTGTGATTTTGCTTTTAACATCTCTTGTGCTTTCGTTCTTACTGGTGTTCGTTTGAACTTTGTAGTTGTGACACCTCCAAAAGTTTCACTACTTAGATTAAAAAGCAAGCTGTCATACTTGTTTTATAAATTACTTCATTAAAGAACAACGACTTTGGTGTTGATCTGAAACTACAAGAACACAAATAAACGAAAATAAAATTTACTCTTAAAAATGAATTAATCATCGAAATTTGTAATTTGTTTTTTTTGTTTGTTTTTTTTTTTTTTTTTTTTTTTTTTATTTTTTTTTTTTTTTTTTTTTTTTTTTTTCTTCTTTCTTTTCTTTTTTTTTTTTTTTAATATATTTTGTAATTTGAGATAATATTTTTTTCTAGGTATCTCACAGAACGACTTCGCACCACTGAAGGCTTCCGATTGGTTATACCAGAGGTAGTATTGTCCAGTCAATGGTAGCATTTACAGAACCTCCATTTCAAAAAAAAAAAAATCAAACAAACAAACCAACAAAAACAAAACAAAACAAAACCAGAAATTTACATTACGAAGATACTTGGTATGTGTTCAATATCCTAGCTGCTAGGAAGAGCTAGGACTAATTATGGTATTGCACTTTTGGTCAGGCTATAAGGTAACACAGGCTAAGTGCTTATTTCAAGATCAGTTTCTTCATCCAGAATAGCGTCGGCGAATGAGGATTTTTTTTTGTTTTGTTTTGTTTTGTTTTTTTTTTTTTTTTTGTTTTTTTTTTTTGTTTTTTTTTTTTTGTTTTGGTTTTTTTTTTTTTTTTTTTTTTTTGGGGGGGGGTTGTTGTTGTTTTTCCTTTAATGTATTATACAGTTTCACTTGTCGGAAGTAAGCATCCGTCTCGATCTTGCCTTTAATACGTTTATTGTTAATTTTTCAATTTCTATCTGCTTCGAATTTCATGGTTTTTTTCATTATTTTTCTTCATGCTTCATTATTTCTTCATTATGCTTACAGCTAGATGCCAGGTTGTTGTTCAATAAAATATAGCTATTATATCATTTTCATGAAAGACAGAAGTAATGCTAAGTTGCTAGCAGCTAGTTGCTGGGTTGTTGTTCAATAATAGACAGCGATTGTGTCATTATAGCTAGACTAGCAGCTAGGATAGTGAACGCGTCCATGGTGTTGTACCACTAAACTCTAACATCATGTTCTCAGGTAGACATTCAGTGGGAAGGGGGGGGGGGGGCTTTCTATATTAAAGTTTATATAGACGTGCGGCTGGAATGGGGTATACTTCTAAGGCCACCCAATATATTAACAGGTATAATTTTCCCTTCCAGTATATTGTCAATGGGTGTCTCTCGATCACAAAAAAAATGAATAGGTAAAATGTATGTGAGGAATACAAAAGAAGATAATTTTGCACTAGAATCTGGAATGCAGAAACTTATTGCAAGCCATTTTATGGTAAATATAAATGATTTATGTCAGTTAAATTAACATAAATTATAAATGAATGGGCATGCTTTTCACTATGGTCAGTATATGAACGGGTATGTTTTTACACTTTGTATTTCACAATTTTCATTTATCTCGCAAAGCTGAATTGGTGAAGTGCTTATCTTGTGGTCGAGATGTCTCGGGTTCGAGTCCAAACAATAGCTCCCTTATGTCATGCAATGGGATGCAAAGATAAGAACCGTGATACGGCTTCGCGGTAAGAGTGGTGCTTAAAATATCACTCACTGCTTTAAATGGTTCCTTTGCAATTTCCATAGGTCTGGTTTCCTGTGCACCAGGCAGGTGCCGTCACCACACAAATGAAATAATCTTGATGTGACGTAAAACAAGAATTTTGAAATGTTGAAATGCGTGAATGTGTTTATAAGTCTCAACAAAGGAGGCGATAGATATACATTTTGTATATATAGCCCGGTCGGTGTATTCCAGTGTCCGTTATTGTTCCATTTTGTTACATCTCTTACAAATTTGCTACGATTTAGAGATATCGGACCTCTTAACATATTGATGTTTCACAAATGATTTAGAACGATGCTGGATTTTTCATCGTTGTAATTAATTGATGTATTTTCTACAGTTTCAATGTACAAACATTTCCTTCTGGTACATACCGCCTAGACTAAGGGGTAAAGAGGAGACAAAGGAGTGGTGGACAGAATTGTCAAAGGTATGATGAACATATTTCATAAGACTGGTTAACATCACCTTCCCTAACAAAACAAATTCAATCAAATTAAGAAACATCCCCTCCCCAATAAAAAATGACCAAATAAAGCAAAACAAACCCTTCCAACACACAATGCTACATCCCACCAAAATAATGATAATAATAATAATAATGATAATAATAATAATAATAATAATAATTATTATTATTATTATTATTATTATTATTATTATTATTATTATTATTATTATTATTATTATTATTATTATAATAATAATAAGCAAAAAAAAAAAACAAAATAAAAAGCAAACAAAAACCCAAAAGAGAGAAAAACAAAAAATAAAACAAGCAAACAAAGCAAAACAAAACAAAAACAAAATAAAAAAAAAAACATAAAAAAGCAAACACTAAACAGAAGTGCTGCCTACTTTTGGTAGATAAACTGGAAGACCTTGTAAATCTAATTTAAATTTAAACTTCGCCCTTCATGAGATTAGACACGTTTGATTTATTTTTTGGTTCGACCTATTCTTTCATACGATTATGATGTTTATAACACGATACAGTATATCTCGCGTAAGCAGCAGACACCCCTTTATCCATGTCCAATCCAGACTGTTGGAGATGGTTATGTAATTCAGTAGTTGGCAATGTTGCTACACTGTAATTTGTTGATTAATCGCGGTAATGAACCGTAGGAAAAACTTATCTCGGAATATATTGGATAACTTAATTAAGTGTTCGAAGGTCAGACAGTCGATAAAACAATTGCAGACTAAGCAAATTTTAGCCTTGATAATATGTATAATATATCGAGACTTCCTAAGGTATGTGGTAGGTTAGGAGATGCTGAATGGACGAATATTTGAATACAGACGCAACAATATCTTTGTTTAAATGTAATATCGGAAATATTTAACTTATTCGGTGTTAACCTATTTACTGATTTTCCTGGGTCCGGTGCCATAAACTGAGAATATACTTAAGTCAAAAATCATATTCTTCTGTTCATCAATGAATTAATAACTGGGATTTGGATTTTATTTAGTTTTATTCTACTGATAAATAGAAGTAAACCATTCTATATTAAAATTTATTTGAACGTTTGATAATGGAATAAATTAAAATGAAATTTTTGACTTAAGTATGTTCTCAGTTTATGGCGCCGGACCCTGATGAAAGATGTAAGAGTATCCGGAAAAAAGTCGATTCCAGCTGTCTGTTTGCATTTTCTTTCCTAAAGTGACCTACCACATATATCTGTCCCGGGTCCGGCGCCATAAGCTGAGAATATACTTAAGTCAAAAATTTCATTTTAATTTATTCCATTATCAAACGTTCAAATAAATTTTAATGTAGAATGGTTTACTTCTATTTATCAGTAGAATAAAACTAAATAAAATCCAAATCCCAGTTATTAATTCATTAATGAACAGAAGAATATGAATTTTTGACTTAAGTATATTCTCAGTTTATGGCGCCGGACCCAGATGATATAATCTAAACGGAATCTCGTGTCACGGTATACGATGGTGCTTGAAAGGATCTTCACTGTTAGACTGGGACCAATGCATAGGTAAAAACTATGAGGTCATACACCAGACAGGTGCCGCCATGGTATAGTCGAAATAATCTTGCTACAATGTAAAGCAATAGCAAAAAAGAAGAAAACAGCAATATTTATATTAATGTTAGATAGATCATACTGAATGAATCCTTTTAAAAGATTTACCTATTTATTTATTTTCATTTATTTATCTTATCATTATTTTAAATTTTTTTTAGGGGGGGGGGGCATGGAAACCCAGAAAACAGAAATAGATAAAGACGCTATATATTGACCTTAAATATCACAAAGTGAAAGACATTATTATACCACTATATTTTGTCAAAAGCAATTGAATTAGATTATCTTGTAATAGAAAAAGCAAGATAGACACTGAAACTTCATCCATTTATCTTAGTATATATACAACACAAACCCTTGCGACGAAACATTACGAATAGTTAATGAAAACGACACGAGACATACCGACTTTATGAGAAAATGACACTGAAAACTTGATATAATATCATTATGATTTTTATTTAAGGTCGCACCTGTTATCAAGAAAAGAATGATGGAACAAGGAACCATGATGATTGGTTATAATCCATTGACACCTAAAGGTTTCGTGAACTTCTTCCGGGTCATCATAACCAATCCGATGTCTACACATGCAGACATGGATTTCATTCTGGACGAAATGGAGAGATTAGGAAAAGATTTGTAATCATAGTTATTGATATTCATTTTGAATGGATTTTGTAGAATCACTAGTATATACGGAATAAACTGAAAATTTATAAAATAAAAATGAATTCATTCAAAATGCTTATTTTACGTTTTATATTACTGTTCACTCTTTTTCCGTCAGTCCGGCATAAACTTTGTCTTTTCATACTTTCGAATTCTTTACTGTTAGAGGAATCTTGATCAAACTTGGTAGGACTTATATACGCAAGATCCTCTACTAATGTCACTTTTTGGCCAGTTCTGTTAGAGGTTGGCGGTTTAGGCCCCAGAGGGCGCCCTCTATTGACAGACTTCTTCTTCATTTCAGCTACATAGGGTCAACTAACTGCAAGCAAAAATGATGTAGAAAGATGTTTTAAGACGCGTTGTGCTTTAGCTTCTATTCTGAAAATAAGTTTATATTGGATAAGATTTTGTGTGTGGACTCTCTTGCTTTGGCATATCTCTCTGTTTTTTCTTTAATTTTCATTATGTATGAGTGTTTAAGAACAATGCTGTTTTTAGTTCAGTTTTGAAATAGAATTTTTGAAAAGGACACTTTCGTTACAGAAAACCCTGATACTTGAATGAGTTTCTCATGTGCTAAAGGTGAGCGATATAAGCCCATTTGGGCCTATTACTTCGCATAATTTGTTTTCTGAATACGCTTTCAAATTTAGATAAAATAAAAATTATTTCTTAAGCCTGAAGGGGATTGATAGACCTTCATCCCCTAGAATGCGTAAATATAGTTACATTATACCTTCATCCCCTAGAATGCGTAAATATAGTTACATTATACCTTCATCCCCTAGAATGCGTAAATATAGTTACAGTATACCCTGATCCCCTAGAATGCGTAAATATAGTTACATTATACCTTCATCCCCTAGAATGCGTAAATATAGTTACATTATACCTTCATCACCTAGAAAGCGTAAATATAGTTACATTATACCCTGATCCCCTAGAATGTGTAAATATAGTTACATTATACCTTCATCCCCTAGAATGCGTAAATATAGTTACATTATACCCTGATCCCCTAGAATGCGTAAATATAGTTACATTATACCCTGATCCCCTAGAATGCGTAAATATAGTTACATTATATCTTCACCCCCTAGAATGCGTAAATATAGTTACATTATACCTTCATCCCCTAGAATGCGTTAATATAGTTACATTATACCTTCATCCCCTAGAATTCGTAAATATAGTTACATTGTGGATACACTACAATTACATCATGGTATGTATATGAAACAAAGAAAATAATGAAACATTGGGTTTCAAAAAATATATATTATAGAAAAGCAAGGGTGTTGGTTTAACTTCGTATTTCAAGGTATATACAGGCGTGCGGCTGGAATGGTATATAATTCATATTTTAATGGGTATGATTTTTCTTTCTGAAATAAGATGAATGGTATTTCTGTATCACAAAAAAAAAATATGAATAGGTAAAATCCAGGGGGGGGGGGGGGGGGGGGTTGGTCAACTTCCTATATAAAGGTACATACAGACGTGCAGCTGGAACTTTTAAGGCTACTCAACTTATTAATGAGAATCAATTTCCCTTCAAATATGTATCAATTGGTATGTTTCTAATCACAAAATATATGAATATCAGAATGTGTACTTTTCACTATGATCAGTACATGAATGGGTATGTTTTTACACTTTGTATAAAATATGAATGGGAAGGGTGTCAGCGACTCCAGCTGCTCATCCGTACCCAAATCATTGCAAGTTAAACCCCTCCCCGAGCCCTGTGCAGAAAAGTGACCGAAAGTTAGCACTGTACTACGTCATAGAACAGAATACTGAAAGTAAGGGACTGGTCAATTTTTATCAAAACATGGGATCGGTGCGGAATGGCAGGTTAATTTTAAAAACTCAGATCCCATGACCTCATGTACGGAAAAAAAAAATTCGGGTCCTATGCTCTCCAACTTGCAAAACAGTTGGTGTCCCATGCTAGTCACTAGCCCTATGACCATAAACTGAGAGTACACTTAAGTATCACTGCTTTTCAATACGTAATATTTAATGATTGAAAAGGTGACATGGACTTTTTACAGTATATTCTTACTGAAAACAGCAACAATTTCACATGCGTAACAAACTATATACTCATAATAAATGAAATCAACCTTATGAATTTGACTGCTCAATTTATGGTCAAGGTTCCAGGTCTATATGACTAGTCGTATATGATATGATGTTGGTTGTGAATTGTCGTATATATGTTTAATATAGTTTTCTAGCTGCAGTATTGAATAAACTTTTTTGTTAGTGACTCTATCACTTTTTATTAGCTCACCTGAGCCAAAGGCTCAAGTGAGCTATAGTCATAGCGCCGGCTTTGTCAGTCCATCTGTCCTAAACTTTTCACATTGTCGACTTCTTCTCAAGATCCGCTGAACAGATTTCTATGAAACTTTCTAGGAATAAAGTACTTATGGTCCCCTAAAGTGTTGTTGTTTTTGTCCCAATCCGTCAACAGGTGGAGCCACCACAGGCAAATGTAGGTCATGGAGGGTATCCTTATTTGGCAAACTTCTTCTTCAGACCGGGTGCATACAGAGACAAACTAAATGCATAGGAATGATCTAGGGGGGATGTGTGAAAACGTGTTGTTGTTTTTGGTTTTGTTCCGAAATGAAATTTCTGACGTTTTTACAATATTTTTTTTACTTACATGTAGTAATTTCAATGCAGAAAAGTGTCATATTTCTCAGATAATGATGATTTCTTATTGACTACTTTGATCATAATTATGGTTAGGAATATTATTGTGAAAGAATTTTGTCATTATCTCAATTTTTGGATTTTCTTATGAATTTTTTAACACTTCCAAAGGGGCAGGCTCGGTGTAGTGGATAAGCGCTTGGCTTGCGGCGCCGACGATCCGGATTCGATTCCCGGGTTGCGCCACTATGTTTCAGAGGTTGGTAACCTCCTGCTTCCATGTCGTGATATAACTGAAATATTGTTGAAAGCGACGTAAAACACCAATCAACCAACCAACTTCCAAAACAAAACAAAAAAAAGGGGGGGGGGCATTTTTCACATTTTCAACTTTTTCTGCAAAATTGTCGGAAGGATTTTATTAAAACTTGGCAGAAATAAATCACTTATGACCCCCTTCAAATTTTGTCCTTTCCGTCCAGAGTACCCTTCTTTGATAATCT